>JAYKQN010000019.1:15530000-15725000 GCA_036785175.1 Eupleurogrammus muticus
TCAGAGCAGAAGCTCATTATTATTAATGAGAGAGACACAAAACAACCTGTTCTTTCTGGGGCGGCAGAGAGAAGCTTGAGAGAGCTGAGATGAAATTTTGGTTCTTTAAACCACAATAATGTTAGGGATATCAAAAAGCCAAAGGGAACTTGAACAACACCATGAAATGAGTGATTTTTTTATAGCTTTGGAAAGCACAGATAAATTATGTTCTGCTGATCACTGATGATAGAAGGAGTATATTAGAAAAGGCTCCTTCGGATCTTTCTGTAGTGCATGAATAAGCACTTTAGTTGTTTAATTTGGAGATCTTGGAGATTCTGAACCAGCACAATGTGCGAAGTCAATCAGTCATGACAAATGCAGTCCTTTAGCTCCGGGGGAAATGAGCGGACAGGTCTCAAGAGTGTGTTTCCTCATGCCCCTAGATAGATAAATAGCGATAGACCTGTCTTGAGAGGAGTGATAATAATAATAATAATAATAATAATAATAAAAGTTAACTTTCCAAAAATGCTGAGATAGGATAAACTAGTGTGATGTGCTGTGATTACTTCATCAGATTTTATATGTATATGTGTGCCACTGTGTGGACTCTAGGGTCTAATTATTTTGTATGTTCAGTGTGTGTGTATATATATATATATATATATATACATATATATATATATATATATATATATATATATATATATATATGGGCGACACGGTGGAGCAGTGGGTAGCACTGTTGCCTCACAGCAAGAAGGTCGCAGGTTCAAGACCGCCTTGGGGCCTGGGTCTGGGACCTTTCTGTGTGGAGTTTGCATGTTCTCCCCGTGTCTGCGTGGGTTTTCACCGGGTACTCCGGCTTCCTCCCACAATACAAAACATGCTCAGGTTAATTGGCAAATCTAAATTGCCCATAGGTGTGAGTGTGTGTGTGAATGGTGTGTGAATGGTGTGTGTGCCCCACGATTGGCTGGCGACCATCTGGGGTGTATCCCTGCCTCTCGCCATAAATGCGCTGGGATAGGCTCCAGCAGACCCCTGCGACCCTGAAAAGGAATAAGCGGGATAGAAAATGGATGGATGGATATATATATATATAGAGAGAGAGAGAGAGAGAGAGACAGAGAGAGAGAGAGATTCTTATCTTTGCCTATTTTTCCTTACAAAACAATTGGAACTCAGTTAAATTAAATAATAATTTAATAATTAAATTAATAAAATGTTTTTTTCCAGACTCTAACAAGTTTTCTTCCAAAATGGTCCAATATTCATCCATCCATGTTCCCTGTCCCTGCTAAAGAAAATCAGCTTGAGACCATAAGGATGATGTTCATAAAATACATGAAACAAGTCATTTCATTTCAGAAAGCGTGTCGCAAAATATACAAGGTTTGAGGTTTTAATGTACGATGACATGAATTGAGAGTTTTGTTCTTTTGGCATCACAACTTCGTGCATCACGCATCTGTTTATCTGTTTGTAATGTCCAAATTTCCCTGTAATGTTTCCACCTGCACACATCATCTACTGCACGCCTGACCATCCTGGAAGAGGGATCCCTCCTCTGTTTCTCTTCCTGAGGGTTCTTCCGTATTTTTTTCCCAGTTAAAGGGTTTTTTCAGGGAGTTTTACCTTGTGCGATGTGAGGGTTGTACAAAATGTAAAGCCCGTTGGGGCGAATCTGTGATTTGTGATTCTGGGCTATACAAATAAATTGAATTGAATTGAATTGACAATGACAATTGTTTAGCTTGGCCTGTTGTCTCTTTTACACTCTTGTTTTGTTTTTTATGAAAAAAAATAACTGTATAGATAAACACATTAAAAAACAAAGCATGTGGGAAAGCGGGGAAACTTTGACTTTGCACAAGCAATTGAGTTTTTCTGGTCACTCAGAAATGACTTATTGATCGCAGAGTAAACATAGTTTTTACATACATTTTATTTTCATGCTGCAGCCATATGGTGCATAAACATATACACATATATATATATATATATATATATATATATATTCAGTTTGTTTGTTTAATACAATCCAAACTACCAACCCAAAAAGTATATTATCATCAGATGGAGTTGGATGAGAACTATCTAGTTCATCATGTGGATTTTTAAAACAGCATGTGCTCTCAGGCTAGTTAACAGAAATACTGTAACATGGCACACTTTGTGATGTCAGCTCAGTGACAAACTAATCCCACACTGGCTGCAGGTGTAGTATGTATTTAGGGAGTCAGGCCAAATTCAAGCATCAGAAGTTCTGAATTCAAGCAAGATTTGATTGAATTTTCAAAGGAATACAAATACCAAAGAACCTAAATATTAGATGTGACTTCTAATTAGATTTTACTCTTGATCAAACTGTATGAGTGCAGGGAGAAGGGTACTTCCACTTTTTTCCTCTTTTATTCAACTTTTTAAAAATTATATTTTTATGCACACACATAGGCATAGTTCTGTCACCTCTAGAGCGGCTTAACACCCGCATGTTACTCAGTTTTGACTTTCACAGAGTAATAGCCTGTATGCATGCATGCATGAAGTGTGTAAATTATATATTTATTTATTCGAAGGATCTTTGTATATATCACTTTTAGTTAGCTTTTGGCTAAAAGTAAGGTTTGATTATTCCTAATTGAACTTATAGCTAATTGGCATATTAGCATATGCACATTAGCAGGTTTTGGCTATCAGCGCAGTTAACTTAAAATATGTTTTGTAACATTTTGGATATACTTTATTAACCCCAATCTGGGAAATTTGTTCTCTGCTTTTGACCCATCCCCTGAGGGAGCAGTGGGAGGCCCACCCTCCAAGCCTAAGTACTGAGTGCCAAGCAGGGAGGTATTGGATACTATATGTACAGTCTCAGGGTGATATTCTACCACTCAGCCACTTTAACAGAAACCTGCCTACCGTGTCCTTATCAACACCACACAGTAGACAGTCCTACACCTTATACAGTCCTTTACAGTTGGCATTCCTCTTACTTTTTTTCATACATATTTCATTTTGTATCTCCACAAATGTATGAAATAAAGCATCCTCAATGGTCTTTTTAGATTTTTTGATACATGAGACGTCAGCATCTTGAGGCTTTGAGATATTTTATTAAATAATGTTTATTTAGGAATGTCTACAATATATATTCATTCTCAAATTGCCTCCCTTGCCTGCTTATTTGAGATGCCCTCATTGCACCCTCCTTCCTTTAAGTATATCTCACCTTTGATACTTCATTTCACTCAGTAATCAATGCATTTCCCACATTTCTTTCTCTCTTGCTGATTGCAATTGTGTTATTTCTCTTCATTCAATTCTTCCAAACTCAGTCTTTGGTGGAGTCACATCCTCATTAATTTTACAGTAAACAGTGGCACAGACACATCCTATTCACTGCCAATTTTGTGTCACTGAATTATGAGAAGTCAATACTCTTCAGGCTTATGAATATTGCATGTGTGTGTGTGTGTGTGTGTTTGTGTGTTGAGCGTGTGTTTAGTTTGACTGGCGTCTGGGGAGGATGTGATGAAAAATGGCTCAGTGGGTTGAATAATGCATGTCATCGATGACCATTCAATGCCGGGTGCTTTACATTTCTGCCCACAGCAGCCTAGAACTCATTATTTTGTTTTTCTTCGGAATCTCTGATATCCAGTGTTTTCCAGTAGGACTGTGTAGGAACATGCTGACTGATGAGTGTTGAACTTATCAGTCTTTTCTTTAGGTAATCCCAACTGCTTGAACAATTCTATTTTACTCATGGACATATTATGAGACAATTGGTCTCTACTGAAGACATCCATCATCCCAATCACCACCTTGTTCCACATCACAAAGTGTGTAAGGTTTCTTTTAGCTTGGGCCTATAATTCAGTGTTAATATGGAAGCAAAGTTAAACTCGAACTAATCATTTCTCACAAAACCAACACGGACATACTCTGTGAATGTCACTTGTGAACTACTTTTTGTTACAACATTAAAGTGAATGTTCTCCCCTTTTAGCTTCTCAGAAAGACCTTTCATCACAAACCTTCACAACAAAAGTAGGGCTCAGAAAAAAGACACGGCCAGGAAAAAACAGCACACTGTCCTAGAATAAAGTGCAATTGCACCTCCATTCCTCAGGGGGCAGTAGCACTTTCATTGGCAGAGTTGGAGCATATTTAAATAAAAAAATATTTAATAGGGATGAGAAGACAGGCAGAGAGAGACTGAGATAAAGACACCTGTATATATAAGTGTATATCAAACCTAATCAAACAATGTAACCAATCAAATTAAGTCCAGAAAATGAATTCATCTTCTATTTACAGTACCATTCCAAACACTTGAATTTAGACTTTTTGAGTTATTTTGCTAACAGACAAACACCAGCAAAAACATAAGAAGGAAAAACAGAAGAATCAGGGTTAGGGTTAGGGTTAACGGTTCACAACACATAGATGGAGATGGCCACATAGATTAAAAAAAACAAAAAACAAAAACAAAAAAAGTCTTACTCTAAGGTCTTACAAACACCAGCTTGTGTGGCCTTAAAGGTTGTTTCTGTTGCTGAACTGAGGTGCTGTGTGAAGAGCAGGTGTCATATGAATATGGAATGCTTTCTTTGGTAAATCATGCAAATTTAATTTCAAAATATTCCAGTACAGCCCCAGAATTACTGTACCGGAACTGTGTATGAATATATTCCTACAAAATGTTTTCATTGTGTGATTAAAGTGCTTGTTTGCATGTTTGTTGTACAGTTTGTCTATAGGGAAAAAGGCAAATATTAGAGGGGGGGGGGCACTGAGAAGGCCCATCTTTTTTGTTGCTAACAGGAATTTAAACAGCTTTTTGCTGTTGTACTGCAGGCTGTGATTTTAATCTAAAGGTACATTGAGATTTTGACTGACAGACACAGCTCACATTTAACCATCTGTATCTTCATCCTTCATCATGCTTCAGTCTGTCCTACACAATTGATTCTCACCATCATTCATATTAATCTCCCCTTCATCATCATTCTATCTTTGTCCTTCTTCCAGCTTCTCATCTTGTCAGTTCCTTCATGCCACCTTCTCTTCTCTTGTTCCTTCCTTCCTTCTTTTCTACATTGTTATTATGAAACAACACTAACTGCAAGATGGCTGCCATACTCTTTGTATGTTTCCACATTTGTGTGTGTTGATGTGGCACAAGGTCACTCCAAGAAATTCCTCTTCTGTTGCTGGAGCCCATTAAATCTCCAACTTCTCTGCCTGCAGTGAGTGTATGTGTGTGTGTTCACAAATGCACTGTATTGTAACCAGTAACAGGGCACTTCAACTAAAGGCCGTATTTGTTTGTCTGTTGGTGCATGTGTGCAAGGTGCTACAGTGAGCTTGTGTGTGTCTACGCTTTTCTGCAGAGTGATGTGCTATGAACTGAAATATATTTTTATATGTTGTTTTATCTTTTCAGGTAAATGACACACAATTGTCATGACAACTTGTATAAAGATGCATTTTTAGAGCCACATCTTGGGTGGAGTAGTTATCAAATATCAAAAAAAGGGAAATTCATTCTTGATTGCTCAGAACATTTCTGTCTTGTGAGATTGAAAAGTTGTATCCATTACCCCACGACAAAAATATGTGCTTTGGAAATACATAAAAACTGAGAGCATTGATCTCTATGGGTAATTTCAACTGTTCCATTGACAACATTTGAGAGAAATAATCTGTTTGTGTGCATAAAACAAATCTTAGATCTTTCATTTTATTTTAATTTCTGTTTGGATTCAGTGTATATAAAAGTACAATGACTGACCTGGGGCCTCCCTGCATTTACTGCTTCATCAGCAGATTCAGGGACTCACTCCTTCTCCTTTCATAGCAAATTCTGAGACTTTTTCTCTCTCTGTAGATGTGGACATGTGTGCTTTTAGACAGATCCTGTAATAAAAACCTGTATAAGTAAGCAAATATGATTTTGTTAAAAAAATAAATCAAGACACAGACAAGTTTCCTTACTTGACTGTCCTTGACAAATTAAAGCAGCTCCGATAGGCCCCTGCTGAATTTACCACTGCATGTACATTATAATGGACTATAAACATTTGGATTGGTATCACTTCTACAGTAAATGAGTTTGACCCTGTCTAACTGGAACTCAAATATAATCAATTTGTTATGTTAGATGTTTGATTTACAGAACAGTTCATTTAGTTTTAAACAGTAAATTACAGCATATTGTAAAATGATCATACACTCAAAGTCTCAAGTTGGGCAAAGTATACATGGAGTAGACCGTTTTTAGAGCAGACATGATTTTGTCAGTGAAAGGAAAACCTGAGTGAATCGAATGCAGTAATATTGACAATTCAAGACAACGGAAGCAATCATTAATTTGGAAAAATGCTAGTTGTATAAACAAATAAATACAAGTAAATGGCTTTGTAACCTGAATATCTTAATGTTCAGGTTGCAGCTTCAGGATCATCTTCTCAAATAGGATTTACTAAATTGCATTTAATGTCTCATTGGCATCTTAACACACCCCCTCCATTGCTGCCTTTTGACCATCTTCATTTTTGTGACATGAACTAGTAGATAAACACAGGTGATGATTCTAATTAAGGTTCCTTTCAATGTGTTCAAGTAATCTAGCACAGGTTGTCAATAAAGATAATGAGATTGCTTATCAGCTTAGAGTCTGTCAGAGGGATCTGAGCTTACTGGCAGGTCAGGGGGGTATTTCCACCCAGAGACAGAGACACTGCCTCCATGCAAAACTACCCATTTATGTTGTAGGCAAAAATAAGGAATCCACTATTTAAAATGTCCAAACAGCTTGTAGGCTTTCACCAGTGAGCAGTACCCAGATTGTAGTACCCAGATGATATAGCAATGCTATATTCCATCCAAATTGTGGATGCTGCTGCTTCTGCTGTGGGTGTAGTTGTAGTAGTGACTGGTTAGTAGGCAGTGCCAACTAAGGTTTTGGACACAAGTACTGTGGTATCTCAGTGACAGAAAATGAGCAGAGAAGCTGGTGAATTGTTAACTCTAAGCTGACGGTGATTAGCCTGAGATAGTATGTATGACCTTTTCGAGTATTGAGACCCTTTGTAGAGAATCAACCGTTGTTTAATCAACCACAACACAAGCAGATGCTGAGCAGCTGTCCTCCAAAGCTGGAAGCAGCTGCCTGGTCTAAAGAGCAGGCTGCAGGGACTCGACAGAGACGGACCAGACTGGAAAGTGCCACCATACAATTAAGCTGCACTTAACAACTATTTTGATAGTTGAATAATCTGTTCATAATTGAAATGATTCATAAAGGGTTCATTGAATCATGTAACATTTCAATCATTGTTTCTCAAAGCAGAAGATTCTGCTTAAAATGTCTTGCCTCTGTTTCTTGAATTCCATAGATTCTTTTGTCTTTTTGACATTCAGGGTCAGGTTATTTCTTGGGTACCACAGTGACAATTTTTCCATCTCGGTCCTGTATGCTGTCTTATTCTCATCACAAAAGAGATCAACCACAGTGGTATTATCGACATATTTTATAATGTGATTGGTTGGATTGGCTAGTGTCAGGATGTGTAGTAAAGGGCTCAGAATGCAGCCTTGAGGTGAGCTGGTGCTGAATGCGAGTCTGGTGGAGTGTTGGGGGCCAAGTCTCACAGACTGTGGGCAGCTTGACAGAAAGGTTTTAATCTATATGCAGGTGGGGAGGGGGATCTGTAATTCTAAAAGCTTGGTGAAGAGACTGTCCAGGATGATTGTGTTGCTGTGTGCAGTTTGAGGGTGATGGCATCCGTGGACTTTTTGCTTTGTAAGCAAACTGGTGGGGGTTGAAAGAGGGAGGGAGGCAGTCTCTGATGTGCTATAAGGCTGGTTGTTAACAACACTTCATAACTATCCATTATGATTACTATAACTATAATGATGTCAATGTTAGTATTTCATCTGCAACTGTAGCTTACCCATCTTATGACTGTAGCTAATTGCATTTATTGTATTTAATGCTGGATTTTGTCTTAACATCTCCTAACAGGTGCAACAATACCTAAAACCTTAATTAAGGTCAATCAAATCACCTGCACATGCCCTTACTCCTCATAAAAGACTGAAGTAGCCAGAATAAGTGAAATCACCTGTGTGTTTGACCCATAGGTGAGTAGAGCAGTGTTTTTTTGTTCAGTCCAGATTCTGGGGCAGCCATGCCCTGCATGTTTTAGGGTGCTTTCATATCAACAGCCGTGGGTGTGCACCAAATGGTCCAATCGAAACAAAGGAGCTTAGTTCCGTTAATTTTTGTTGGTGTGAAATCTGCAATCGACCGCACACTAAATCAAGCAAATTGAGACCTCCAAATAAAAAAAATAGTCTCAGGGAACATGATGCCAAACCAAATGACAAACTTTGATGAGATCACTCTCAGAATGCAAACCCAGGTCCAAACAAGGGAATATTAATTAATAGATAGCCTACCTTGTGGGTCTTTGGAACATTGCTTGTCCCATATGACTTCATCCATGAAAACAGTCTTTTCTGCCTGAAATGATGCACTACACTAATTCTCTGACTCCAGTGAATCCACAGATAATTCTCCAGCCACAGCTGCAGCTCATTTTTGAATTGAATATTTTGCTAAAAGATAAGATAAGACTTTATTGATTCCACAATGGGGAAATTTACTTGTTACTGCAGCATACAGAGTAAAGAAAAAGAAAAAGAAAAGAAAATAAAAGCTAAGAAAATAAAAGCTATAAAAAGTAAAAATACACAACATTATGTACAAAATTCGTAGAATTTGTTGATCTGCATACACAGTATGCATTATGGACGTAAGTATGGAGAAAAAATACTAATAAATAGAAAGAAAAAAGTATGCATAAACAAAGCATATATACATACATACATGCACGTACATACCCACATACATACACATACACACATATTTAAATATTTGCATATATATACACACATACATATCTACGCACATTCACACATGTACACATACAAAGCTTATGCATACTTAAGGTGCAGGATGTATGTGTAGAGAAAAGTGACGAGTGGAAGGAAAAGTGACTACAGTGAGTTATAAAGTCTTATTGCTGTCGAGATGAATGATCTGCGAAAGCGCTCCTTCTTGCAGCGAGGCTGTTTGAGTCTCTGGCTGAAGGAGCTGCTCAGTGCACCCACCACCCCATGCAGAGGGTGATGGGGGTTGTCCATGATGGATGTCAGCTTTGCCAACATCCTCCTCTCTCCCACCACCACCACCGACTCCAGAGGACATCCCAGTACAGAGCTAGACCTCCGCACCAGTTTGTCAATTTTCCTTCTGTCCCTATCTGTGCATCCGCCCCCCCAGCAGACCACTGCGTAGAAAAGGGCAGATGCTACGACGGGGGTCCTGCACACTCCCAAAGGACCTTAGTCTCCTCGGCAGGTGAAGTCGACTCTGGCCCTTCTTGTACAGGACAATAATGTTTGTGGTCCAGTTTGATGTTCAGGTGAACACCCAGGTATTTGTAGGAGACCACTGTCTCAATGTCTTTTCCCTGGATGCTCAACGGTGTGGTGGGGGGGTGTGACCTACTCCTGAAGTCCACAACCATCTCGTTTGTCTTGCTGGCGTTGATTTGGAGAGCGTTGGTCTCGCACCAGCTGACAAAGTCATTGATGACCCCCCTGTACTCCTGGTTGTTCCCATCTGATACACACCCGATGATGGCCGTATCAAAAAGTATAAAAAAGGCCAAACTGAGTATATACACAGAGATAAGAGCAAATAGCATTGTATAGCATGTCGCTCTACATTGAGTCAGAATTGTTGCTTATTTCTACTGGACGATAAACATTGATGAATGATCTATCGGACCAATTTTGGTTTGTTTGCAGGTCTGAAGACAGACCACACTGGAGTCTATATGCTAAATTATAACATTTGTATTGCCTAATGTGGACCAAATAATCCAACTAGTGGTGTTAAAATGCCTTTGAATGGTTCCATAATCCAGCACACCTTTTTCAAATTGTTATCAGGCTTCTGCAGACCTCAACGACTCACACACACACACACACACACACACAAACATACACATGCACACAGTTTTTTCTGCCACTGCGTTTGACCCATTTAAAATTTTTGCCTGCTTTATATCAGTCTGTGTTCCTCAGATAAGATTACCAGAGTCTTTTTCCTGTCTACAGCTACAGTATACTCTGTTCACCTGTGTGCTCCTTTCATGGAGCAATAATGGGTGACCATGAGGCATATTCTACATGTGGATTATGAATTGTGTGTACCATTGCATGAATAAGTCAATCTTATATATTCAGTTGCTTCCCTAAAGCCCCAAATCAAAATCTTATTATCTCAGTGTTATCTTCAGAGATATATCAAATGCCCCATCTAGATCTCTGCCTTAATGATTTATTGTGTGTCTTGAAACTCTATAATGTGTTTAATGTTGGTTCAGAGACCTGCCAACTAACACTTAGACACACTACAACTTTAAATATATGAGTTTGGTTAAATCTGACAACTACAGATTTTAAATTATGCGACTACATAATATCTTAAGGGATGGTTCACAATTTTATGTTACACCATACCATAGCTGTAACACACCATAGCCCAAGTCCAGTAATGCAGGCATCATAACAAGAAAGTCCATTCTGAGTATAATACACTGGATGGATTCCCCTATCACAGGGGTAGGAATCCCTGGTCCTAAAGAGCCACAGTGGGTGCAGGTTTTTTGTTCCAACCGAGCAGTCACATATCTAATTCTCTACCATTAGAGCTCTTGTTGAGGACCTTTATGAGTAGAATTCTGTGTGTGATACTGCTTGGTTGGAACATTAACCTGCACCCACTGCAGCTCTCTAGGACCTCGGTTCCCTACCCCTGCCCTCTCACATAAGAAGTGTTTTGCCAGCAAGTCGGGCCCAGGCAGCATATGATCACAGTCCTACCTTATGTGTCCAACATTTATCCATTCACTACCCAAGATTCAATAACGTTCTTTTTCAGGTACCTGTTCTGACGGTGGGGAAGGACATAAGGAGGTCTGCATAACCAGTGACACTGAGGCTCCTGTATCCACCAACATAGGAACCTCTGCACCCTCAACTACGCTCCTAACAATAGAAGTCGGGACACTGCTACCATCCACACTGGCAATGTCAATAAAGAAGTCCTCGTTCAACAGGCCCTGTGCAGGAGTGGTTGGCATATGGGCCTCAAAACTAGCTACTGACCATTTACCTGATTATTGTTATCAGCATCTTGCTTTTGTGGAAAGGAATGTATACCATGCTGCCTTGGTTCCTCATTATGTCGGGCACGCCAGTTTGAACAAGGGTTCCTACCTTCCTGTGGCTTAGAGGGGGAGGGGGGCACCAGATGGATCAGAACGATAGCTACGAGACAGAAAGCCCCCATGGCCAAGGTCTGTGGAGTGGCCATGAAATTTTTCACAAGAACCCCTTGGCTGACAGGTGCAAGTACAGTCAATTTCCTCCTCCTTGCATGCATGTCCTCTTAACAGCCCTCTAAAGAGACTCAGAGATGGACAGGCTCCCATTATTGTGTGTGTGTGTGTGTGTGTGTGTGTGTGTGTGTGTGTGTAGATGGGGGAATATAGTAATGAGCTTTTTGATCAGGCTCTTTATGCATTTTTTAAAATTTACTTACACAGGTTTGTGTGTAAGTGCACGTGTTGACTTGTGTGTGTAGTTAGGATTAGCACTTACAAAATGCTAATAATTCTTGGAGGACAAATAACAAGACAGATGTTGAAAGTAGTGTTTCCAAGTGCTGCAGTGACTCTTCCCTCATCTTTCTCTACCTGTCTCATTACTTCTCCATATTGCTGCAGCTTATATTTCCTATTTCCAGAAACAGCAACTATGCAATTTTATTTTGTCTGTGACCACCTCTCCATGTCCAACCCTCCACCTGCTACTACAGCCCTACACAAATTATGTTTTTTCTGTTTTAATCTCTCATGTTTAAATTTGTTTCTCTTCTTCCTGGCTTACATTATCTTTCCCTCAACTTGTTTGAAAGACACACACCCATGCTATTTCCCTTCCTGCTCATCTTTTCCTTACTGGATACTCCTAACTTCAAACCATCCAAACATCACCTGTTTCTTCCATGCATTGAATATGATTCCTTCCATATCCCTTATTATTATCCTTCTTCCCTGGTTTTGTTTTGTGACTCATCTTCATTCTTCATCCTTCCTCCCTCGTTGCCTTCCCTCTTTGACAGTTAATAAACTCATCCTTCTTTCCAACCTTCCATACATCATTTATTAGGGCCCGAGTGGCAACTGCAAAGCCGAAGTTGAAGCATGGATTGTCTTTTTGGGGGCTTGTCCATACCACAAAACTCACCAAATTCACCAGGACTGATGTAAATGGACATATTCTATGGGTCTTTTGCATGGGTGCAGTAAATTCCCACCGTAGGGCTTCTTGGAAAAACCTTCCACATAGGAACCTTCCACATAGGCATTAGTTTATTTGATCTGTACAAAATTCGGTAAACACCTTAACCATGCTAAGCTGTGTAAAAACAGGAAGAATTAAAGTTTTGCAAAAAGTGTGATTTTGTCCAATTTCACACCTCACCTCACCAATATACCAATGTGAAAATGCCTCCTTGAGATTTCATTGTATCAACCTTGCCAGTATGCTTTTAAGGCATGTTTGGTTAAACCTTTTTAAATTTAACAACAAATGGCCTGACTGTGGGGGGCATGTAATTTTCGGTCATTTATGTCATGAAATTACATTCAGCATTTTGATGGCTATCACAACCTCATAACATCATGATGATACAGAGATCAAGGGTGGCAAGCTTGTGTGTGACTCCTGAACAGTGGCAAGACGATTTTAAGCAAACTCAAAAGAGAGTCAGGTAATACATGTTAAAACATGCTTGCAGTTCTAATTCCTATTGAATTATGTTCACAGACCACATTTTTTGGGATAAAGTGATTGTTAAGATGACTTTTTTACCTGCATTACACAATTCAGTTTCCCTAACTTGACCTCAGAGTTGCCAGTGCCTAAACATTATGATAATATTCAATATGTTGTCCCTATAGTAGTAGTATTAGTATTTCACTCATACATTCAGTATCAATATTTTTGCAACTTGCCAAATGTATTAATTAACGTTTTCAGCAAAACAAATTTGATAAAACATAATTTCTAGAAAAATGGTTGGAATTAGACTCATAAGTCAGTCCCCAGACCATCCACTCAAATAAACTACAATTTTTTTTTAGCTGGAACTGGGAGAAAGCAATTAGTGAGTTAAAAAAAAATGATTGATATTGGTGAAACATATTCATCAGTTAAAAACAAACAAAAATGTAATGACTAACCCCTTTTGTTTAATTTTTAGGCTCTATGGTTCACAATAACACAGGGGTCATTGACCCTGGTCCTGTAGGGCTACCATGGGTGCAGGACATGTTATTGCAGGACCCCTGCAATAACATGTCTTTGTTTTCAATAAAGTCTCAATTGTGCATAGGCAAACCAAAAGATGAGCGTCATGTTTCCTTGGCAACAGAGAGTTGCAAATCTTCTTCTTACAACGTGGGACAGATTCCTGGCTGTGAGTAGCCTGGTTTTGGTTTTCAATACATTTGATAATACAATGCATATCATTACAAGCTAAGAGAGCATCTTTTCTGGAAAGGCAAGTTCTTGATATAATGTAAAGAGCATAGATTTGTCTAACAGCCATTGGTGTCCTCATCCCTGCATTTTCCACACAATTTATATAACACAACACAACTGGGTAGAATGAACAAAAATGTGTATCACAGTATCTTTCACAGTATCTTTTCAAAATAATATGTGTAAGGTATTTAACGCTACACATTCACCAGTATTGGGATCTATGGCAAATGTATTAATATCATAAGAAAAAACACTGGTATTCAGTATGAAAATGTATACCACCCAGCCCTACAACATAGGGCCTTTTTGATTATAGATTGATTAAAAGGATTACAAATACTTTACTGGAACGTTTGATGGAATGTGCAAAGGCACTACAGCACGATGAGTGGCAGATACCATTGCATTTATGTCTGCATTGGTTAGTTATGGATGGTGGATAGTCCCTTTGCGGACCAAAGATGGCAAACCAAGCAATGACTGGCTTCATTGTGGAAACACTGACATCGCTTTCCTGAATGCAACCAACAAGGAGCCACACGAAATGGATTGTTTATTATACTAATCTGATCACAAAAATGGTAGCTATTGAATGTCCTAAAAGTAATTACATTTTACAGGCTCAAGAAACCTGTTTACGTGCCAATTTGTAATAGTAACTATTCATGAATACTGAAATGCAAATGAGGTGGTGAGATAAAAAGACGCAAACATTTAGAGGGAACATTTACTTTCAATTTCCGTGTTTAAACATGAGCATTCTTCAGGTTTTGAACTGTTGTGATACGGCCACACACACACACACACACACACACACACACACACACACATTCACACACACACACACACATGCACATACACACAGGCACATATGAGTTACTGTCAATATACATCTTATCTTAACATGATCTTTTAGGGAACATAAATTACAATAATGGAAAAAAGACAATATGTACTCACACATTGTCCAATTTCTTGCACTACAAAATGAAATGAATAAAATATCTCCCCTTAGTTCCTCAGGGTGAGCAGCATTACTGAACACCAGTCAGCATTTATTATACAGCTCAACAACAGCAAATGAACTCAAAAGATTACAATTGTAAAATGATATCAGATGACCTTGGTTTCACTCTGCACGGGTGGTAAACGGAGCATTTATGACCAAAGCTGCTCAAAACCCATGTGACAACACTGATCCAACTTTTCACATCTGATGCACTGGCAGTAATTCAGCACGGCAGCATGTTTCAATAGAGTAAAAGTGAGCTGCTCTCATTGAGTATGACTACATGACTGAATCCTGTATCGGATTCTGGTTCATATTATAACTGTTAAGGTGGACCCCCTCTGGTTTAAGTCTTATTTGTGTAAATATGCACAAGTTGTAATTAGAACAGTTCCTATGTCATGTTCTATTGGCTATCAGATTCTATCAGTCTGGCTATCAGTCATGGGAAATTTCTATTGGGAAATGAGTAAAGAAAGCCTTCAGATACATATACACAAACACATACACACACGGGCGCACACATACGTATTATCCAATTATCATGTAATTATCATGTTAGATCATATTTTTTAGATTTATTAGTGTGAGTCTGTTATTTACCCGCATGTACACTTACAAGCATGTGCACATGCACAAGATCATGGCTCCCAAGGTCACCCACAACCCCCCATGCACAGACTGGCCAATGGCAGCTCCACAAGGAGAGCATGTGACATTGCTGTCGCTCTGTCTTTCTCTCTTTCTCTCTCTCTTACTTCCCCTCCTTCATTACCATATTTCTCAGCATCTCTCTCTCTCTTTCTCCCTCTCTCGCTTTCATTTTGCAAGGCTGCCTTCAAGGCTGTGTATGTCAGGCTCTACTAAGCGGACTGCCACAGAGCAGCGCTCCCCTGTCATGGGATCTTACCATGATGAATGAGAGAGACACAGAAGGGGGAGACAGCAAGGTAGAAGGACAAGGAGGTCTGCTGAAAAAATGAGGGAGAGATAAAAGAGCAATGACTCAGACAAAGACAGAGAGATGTTAAAAATCCAATGAATGAAACCCACACATTTAGCAGGCATGCACATTTTACACAAGGGGGAGCTGTTAGCTGTCAGGTGGCTTTTCCTTGCATTATTAATGAGCATTGTTGAACCAATGATGTGCTGATCAATGTTATGAGAGAACCAGTTTCAGCTTTGGATTTCAGCATAATAAAATAATTAATGTGCCACTTCTAGAATGTACAAATATCAGGCAAATGATTCAAATTCTGAAAGAAATCATTTTCTGGGGGTTGTATTCACCATTTTACAGATACTCCTATTCCCATTATTATACACAGAAAAAGTGACTTTTGGGCCCATGGGTTTGGCCACTTTTTCATGTTTGCTTTAAAGCCTAGCGCTGCTCCTTGTGGCTTTTTTTTCCTGCCTCTCTGTAAACCTTATAATAAAGTGGCCAGAAAAAAGTTAGCGACAACTACACTACTTACACAACAAATTTATTTACATTTTGAACAAAAAGAAAAAAATGATCACAATGATTTAAATATAAGCAAAATGAGAAACACAAAAATGCACTGATATAGTACTGTAATTCATACAACACAAATGTTAACAGACAGACAGTGCCTTAATCTATGTTTACATGCAAAATATATTTTTGACATGACCCAATTTAAAAAAATATATAGTTAAAATAATGTTTAAAGGACTTGATTAAATTTTTTGTCTCCCAAAATCTTTCTGTATTTGCAGCTGAATTTTTGAGTTAAGTGGATGATGCGTTCCTTTATTTGCTTGTGCTTTTGTAATATGTCAATGCCTTCAGTGAACAATCATTCAAACAGGTTGGTATTTTAGGTGAACATGAACTGAATGTATTGTATTTGAACATTTAGTCTCTCAGCTGTGAACAGCGCACTATCATGGTAGAACTTCATTCAAGAATGTGCCAGATTTTATTAGATCCTCCCAGGTGAAATCCCAGGTAAAACTCACAATAAACAGACCTTAATATGCAGCAGAAAACCATCTGATCTGGCAGCAGCTGTCATTCCTGTCACACTAACAAATACGTCATAAACACAGAGCAACAGCCAGGAGCATGGAGGAAGGCAGCACCACAGCTATGACTATTAACAAAATTTGATGGAAATGCTATTAAAGACCCAAAATAAAGATCATTTAAGCAGCAAGTTTTTCCTCATGTTTCAAGAATATTCTGCAGGGTAAAAATTGCAGCTGCTGCTAATGTGGACAGAAGGGATGGAAACAAAGTGTTATAAAATATAGAGGACTGTCACCTCAATACTAAACCCTGGTTGGATAAGGATTAAAAATTGGATACAAAGATGAATATGACACATAGTTTCAATGTTAAACTTGATAAAATAATTTTTATGAAAATAATTTTGACAAACAATAGAGCACAGCAATATATTGGAAAAAAAAGAACTATGAACTAGTTAATTTTTGGAATCATCAACTTAGTTTAAAATTTTGAATCAAGAACTATGAACTGAACTCGTGAAAATTGTGAACTGAACTTTGGACTCTTGTGTAACAAATATGAGTCAAAGAATCAGTTGTTTGAGAGAAGACAATTACAATGTAAAAATGGAAGCACTTTGATGGTGCAATTGCACCAATGGATTGCACCGCAGCCTGTTTAGTTACTGATTAAAGTGCTCTCTTTCAGTGCTGGTTCCGTTTACAAAGGTATTGTCCCCATTAGGAACTTCAACACAATATGATGGAATAATAGGGATCAGAAAAATAATGATGTTAAACTTTAATTTCAAGCAGTGTGTGCAGTAGACAATCTACCATCAATAGTAATAGATATGGCAATAGATAAATGACAGAACCATTGGTTTCAGGAAAACAGTTTCTGCAGAGATGCATATCATAAGGCCATCACACACCAGTGGCACAAAATGTGCATTGAAACATCTGCTCACATTGTTTTCTAGAGTATGTAAGGTACAGGCACATCTGTCTGTAAGAGAGATACAGTGTGTTCCACAGATGTTAAGTGATGCAACAGTAGGCAACATGGCCAGTGTGTGTGTTGCCTTGTATTTGAAGTCATGTCACTCTCCTCGTGTGAGGCCTGATCAATTCTATTGAACCAATTTAATTAAGCCTCATGGATGAATGGCAATGATCTGCATGTATACAACTAGTGCAGCCAAGTACACTTATATTCAAGAGAAACTAATAATGATAAAAAACAAATACATTTCATAAACATTGTGGCAGACTAAACCCTTAAAATGCTTTAAGTATACTTAACAAGAATATAAACACAACACTTTTTTTTTTGACTCTAAAAATAATTGTACCAGTGATGCTTGATCTTGAAACAAACTATTCTAACTGCAGTCATATCACAGCAAATGGAACCAAAACCAAAACCACTGCTCCTATATTTTTGTCTGGTGTAACCACCATTTACATTACACATTCTGAGTCTGTAGGTCATGAAAGAACTTAACTTGGATGCTTTCAGCTCCCGAAAGTTGTGTTTAGATCCTTGCAACATAGGGTGACAGCATGATAGTTGTCATAGTGTCTCTGTATTCACGCAATACACCTGTTCATAAGCAAACAGCTCACCCACATGATTCTATGATTGGTTCTGTCATTTGCCTGGTACAGAGAAAAATGAGATTCATCTGTGAAGAAATCACTTCTCCAAAGTGAAGTGAACAAAATTGACCATCTGCCCACTCAGGTTGGTTCAAATGATCTGCAGTTACAGTAGGTCAAAAACCTGGTGAGGACGATGAGCTTACCTGAGTTTGGTGGACATTCTTGCAGCCAGCACGGCAATTGCATGCTCCCTCTAATCTGGCAGGATCTGTGACATAATGTTGTGTGATAAAATGACACATTTTAGGCCATTTTGGCCTTTTATTATGATTAGCCCATAGTGCACCTGTGCAATAATCATGCTGTTTAATTAGTGTCTTAATACAATATGTCACACCTGTCAGATAGATGGATTATTCTGGCAAAGAAGAAGCTCTCACTCACACAGATTCGAACTTATTCATGAACATTTTAGAAAAATGAGCTGATGATGATGATTATCTGTGCCTAGAACAAATTTGTATATTGTTTGCTTCAACTCATGAATAATGGGAGTGAATTGTTCTGTTTGTATCTTTGTTCAGTGTTTATAAAACACTTTAATTCAAAAATTAAATACTTTTCAATCATTGGGAAAACATTTACATTCAAATTAGAAAACACCTACATGCCAAAAAGTTGGTTGTCTGGCCATGGAGAATATTCCTTTTGAAGTGGATACGGTGATGTGACTAGAGCCAAACAGACAGTAGGATTCATAAAGCACTATGTCCCCTGTTGCTGTCACAAAAGAATTAATGGACATGTGTCTGTTCTTCTGCGGACAAAATTTGAGAGAAATACATACCCCTTTTGTGTGCATAGAAAATGTCTCAGAGCTTATGACCCAAATCTCTTTTCTCTTCACACATGCATCTCAATCCTAGTTTTTCCAGTATGTATCAAACTAAAACCAACCTTAAAAAAAACAAAAAATGAACTGACAGAATGTCAGACAGAACATGTTAAGTTGGAACATAACTTGACTGCAGTGGTGGAAGAAAAATACATTCGGGGTTTCATTTAAGTAAGAAATAATCCTATTTAGTCATTAATCATTACAGTATGAAAGTAGGATTATGGAAACTGCCCCTATTTGAGTATTATATTTATCATAAATATATTAATAGTGATCTCTTTACATTAATAACACACATGTTGATCAAAACTTTGAATATAACAATGCTATGTTAGAGTGATCTAAAAAGTAGCTAGAAAACTTTGCTGTAAAATAAGTGTTATAGGGTAAAAATGTACTGTACACTATTGTAAAATCTGGTGAAGTATATGTGTAAAGTAGCATACAATGACAATAAAGAAAAGGATATTAAAATGGTATTTGATTAAATGTATATAGTTCTGTTCAGCAGCACATGCCAACTCTGTCATTCACTGGTAATTTTATAAACTTAAGAAAAAGCTCTGGATATCTCCAAAAAAGATCAGGAGACTGACACCATTTTGTTCATTTCTTTCCCCTGTGACCCAGTCTTTTTCTATATCCTTCATTTATTGTTGTTTTGTTGAACAGAAGCTACAATGTCAACGTTTATTTTTGTGTGCCATAACCGTGGAAAAGAAAAACATTTTCACTTGAGGACAATTACTGTCACAAAGAAGTCTCCACTCTATTCTCATCATAATAAATCCACTCTGTTGTGGTATCATTGTAACTAGGGTTGGTTTTAATTGCCTTTGGCTTCAAAATTTACTTCTTTGGCAAGCTCTCTTCTTTTCTGGCTATTGCTTCATAGTGGTCACTAGGCCAACATTTGTGTGTGTGTGTGTGTGTGTGCGTGCATGTTTTCAGAAGCATTCTGATTTTGAATTTTAATTTCGATGCTTAATGCTTTATTTAAAGTAATGCGCCTTTTGTATAATCCTTCTCATTTCTCTGCCTCATTCCATCTTTTTTTTCCCTTGATACATGATTTTCATTCTCTCTACCCTCTTTGCTTTCTTTTTGATTACTCCTGAACCTCAATGGGCTTTACAGTTTGTACAGCAGCAGCACAACATCTCAGCTTCCAGGTGAACCAGGACAGAATCAGACCCACCAACAACTGAAGATCCTTCAGTGGCTGCACTACAGCATGTTCTGAGAATGAGAAAAAATATAATAAAAATAATATTAATATATCATCTATATCCATTCAGAATCTACTTACTTATTTGTTCCTGTGCTTTTATGCATATCATGCCACCACAAGGCTGAACAAATATCCATTAATACCTCCTTCATGCTGTACAGTCGCCAACAAATATAAAAAAAAAGTGTCTCACTTTATTGTTCATGTTGAACAGGCCCAGTTCTGATCAAAGCTCCTCTCTCTGGGCTGATTCCAAGATATATTCCAGATAAATGAAATTATTGTTGCTAGATCGATTGCCTCACACCGTGGAAACTGATTTTTATTAGAAAGCTCTTAGCTGCAATGGAAAGGCTTAGGATCAAATTGAGATGAATTTGTTTTTTTGTAAGGTTTTTTTTTTCACCCTGCTAACAAGAAAATGGGTCTGTGTCTTTTATTTCTCTGAATCAGTTGTTTGTGGGCTGGAACTTTTAAAATGAGGTTCACCATAAACTGGCCCCTGTGTTAATGTAATATTAAACAGCCAAGCTGTCAGACAGGAAGAGTGCCATTGCTCCACATTGTAGTCTTTGCAAAAAAAGGAACTCACTAAATGCTGGTTTTGTATACATCCATCCATCCATCCATCCATTGTCTATCCCGCTTATTCCCTTTCGGGGTCGCAGGGGTCTGCTGGAGCCTATCCCAGCGCGTTAAGGCGAGAGGCAGGGATACACCCCAGATGGTCGCCAGCCAATCGTGGGGCACACACACCATTCACACACCATTCACTCTCACACTCACACCTATGGGCAATTTAGAGTTTAGGTTTTGTATACACTCACACTAAATCTCATACGAGTGAATAATATTTACTATGCGTGACTTACTGTGCAAGTGTAGCATGGCATGTGTGTCCTGCATTCACACTGGTCTGTTAATGCTGTTCTCTCTGTGCTGTAAAGCTTCCAACAGTTACTAAGTTAAGGAGAAATGACTAATAACTCAAAAGTAGAGAAACCATGTTTAAACTTTAATGATGATTTATTTTCCCAGCATATCTTTTAATGGTTGTTTAAAACTAAAGCACTACCATGAATCACAATTATGAACCCTCCATGACGCCAAGAAAAGTGCAAATTTAAAACAAAGCCATTGTTAGATTTTTGAGGAGATCAAAGGAAAGAGAGAGAGAGTGTGTGTGTGTGTGTGTGTGTGTGTGTGTGTGTGTGTGTGTGTGTGTGTGTGTGCTGCAGTATGGTTTCTCTTAACATCTTACTGTGTCTCTCATTGTTTAGTCTGATGAGGCAGAGGGAGGCAGAGAGAGAATATGACAAAAAGAGTGAGAGACAGTTTGTGTTCAGTTATAAGTGACACTGAGTTTGAAAGTAATTACATAGCTAATGCGGCCAAATGCAACACACCTGTGGCATTTAAAAATGTCATTGAAGATGTCAGCATGATTGACAGACACCCTGCGTGGCATTTTGCTTCACAACATTATTCAGTAGGAAAGTGACAAGCGCAGACGCTTCTTCATGTAACTCCGGAACAGACGGAACACATTATTGAACAGGGACTTTCTGACTCTGCATTTACACAGTGCAAGAGGCTGTTCTAACACTGCAGCCATTAATGAATCACTGCATTTTAAACAATTACTTTTATTTAACTAAGTGGATTTTGCAGTTGCACCACAAGCCATGTCTGCTAACAATGTCCAGATATAGCAGACGTAAAATTATCCTGCATGTGAAAGATTAGCAGGCTTATAAGTCACAGTTATGTTTTAGAGCTTGGTATTTCACTGAATTTTAAACAAAATAATAAAAACATGCTGCTTTTCTCTGTCTATTTAGGTGTTTAAGAAGACATTAAACAACAGATAGTGCACAGCCACTTTATATAACAACCACCCAACTGAGTCTTAAATGATCCATGCTGTTTTAGTGACACAATAACTAAACTTATTAACTTAATCCTGCATGATCATCATTTTATTTGCCTCCTTCTTTCCCATTTCCTTTAAAGTTTCTCATTTCTGAACTAACTATTAAGTAGTAGCTATAGAACTTAAAACCAACACTCAATTATCTTTTCCCAAATCAATCCCATCACTACTTCGTGTTGTACAGTACAAAAAATGCAGATGTATTTTAATGAATGTTTATATTAATGAATCAGCTGATAGATGCACCATACATACAAGATAGACCCACTACATTATTGTTTTATGTATTGCATAGTAGGGTGGGGTGCACATGAATTGCACATGTTTAGAGTTTATGTAATTCTCCCTTCATTCCTTACATGATTTCATGCATTACATTTGTTATTAGCTGATTTCCAAGATATATCACAAAATTGAAACAGAATCCTCAGAGAAGTATAAGCATATTTTCTCTAAGTAATGAGGTGATGTGTGATGTTGTTGTACATGTAAACGCATAGGATAGTGAGAAACAAAATTTCGATTCCTTTGTATGTCAAGTACATGTGAAGAAATTGACAATAAAATTGACTTTGAAAATGCAATTACAGATGCTTCCCTGATCAATATGATGACAACAGAACCTTCTTTTTCAACACATATCTGAAAGCATATTGCCAACATTTGTGTCAAAACACAAGAGCATATACTGTGAAGTTTAACAATCCACAGAGCAACATGTCAGACAAACATACAAAAACCTATGGATCTGTGGATGATGATTATCCATTATAAAGTTTGAGGGTCATATGAATTCCATGAATTGCCCAGGAGAAAACGATGCAACAGAAGTGTGCTGGGAGACGACCTTCAAATACCTCTCCTGCCATCATTCAGCCGCCTGCAGTTGGCAAGGCTATTGTCCTCTTAAAAAATTAAATGACTTGTCCACAATTAGCTGATACAAAAAAGGAGAAAATAATTTGACAGCAAAAACTGCACGTATAAGTATAAGCAGATTAAAAAATACATGCTATTTTTGCCCGAGGGAAGCACAAGGAACTTTGTGCTTCATCCCAGTGAAACTGTTATGTTAAAATTTATGGTAAATAACTGGCAGCAATTATCTAGAAAGTAACTGTAATATATAATTTTTCACAGTAGAATTACTGTGCGTCTGTTTACTGTACTGTGTCTTTACTATAAAAAAAGAAAAGGAAAGAAAAATAAAACAATTGTGTACAATGTATACTATATTAATGTGTATACATAGTATTAAGTAATTAACTGTAAAACTAAAAAAAAAAAAATACTGTTACTGTTAGTTGTGATTTACTGTAAAATATACAGCATTCTATACAGTGCTCAAATGAAACTGTGGCTGCAGTGAAGCCCAGTGATATAAACTTTTCACAACACCAAACATGATAGTCTCACCAGGACATAAAGGTAGGAACCAATAAATTCATATTTGATATTGAGTGTCTAAGGAGAGGGGATGTTGTGTTGCTTTTGTACAAACTGTAAAGCCCTTTGGGGCAAATCTGTGATTTGTGATTCTGGGCTATACAAATAAATTGAATTGAATTGAATTGAATATTTTTCAGAAATCAACACAGTAAGGATGTCAGGGTGCCCTAAATGCAGGGAGACAGCAGGCAACACCATCGGAAGTATGATATTTATTGAAAAATAAAAAAACCATGAACCAGGAACTGGCAGGATATAAAGGGCTGGACTTTATTACACAGAGAAGGAATTACTAACAGACAGGTGAGGGAAACTAGGTGGGGGTTGAACAGTAGGTGAAACACATAATCAGCAATATATACTACATATATATTTACAGACTTGGTTAGACAACTGAGGTGCTACTTCTTCCATTATGTAGTTAATTATGTAGTCCTACTGGACCTATGATGCAGTGGAAAGTTGATAAGTCCAACTCTAAGAGCTTGTATTTGAGTACAGTTAAATGAGGACAAATCTTTCCATGCCCTTTTGTGACTGGAACATCCGAGCTGCCAAACGTTCTGTTACCATGACAACAGACATCCGTGAGCTGTCATGTGCATTTGTGACAAATGCATCATCAACCTCTTCATTTTGCTGATGCTCCTAGAGCTGATGTAAGTCCAAACCCATCTGCCTAAGACAGAAGATCTGAGAAAAATCTCAGATTTTCTATTTTACATGGGTCAGTGACAAACCATGTTTTGCAAGATGAAAAAGTCAAAAAATTTGAAAAATACAGTTTAAAAAGCATTCATCGGGTCTCTCGTCATTTAAAAGCAAAAAACAAACCACAACCAAAAAAAAATTATAAAGTTTAAATCTACTTAGAATATAAAATTACTGTTTTAAAATGTTTAAAAACCTTTTTATGAGAGTTAAAAACAATCAACTACCAAGTTTTTAGGGTTACACCACATGACAGTTTTGGCATTGGTCCACATATTTAATGAGAATTGTAGGTGTGTGCAGTAACAGTTTCAGCTACACAATATACATAAAGTTCCAGCAGGACACTTGAGGGCAGTGAGTAAGTGTGTGTGTGTGTGTGTCTGTGTGTGTATGTGTGTGTGTGTGTGTGTGTGTGTGTGTGTGTGTGTGTGTGTGTGTGTGTCGGTGTGTGTGTAAAACATCCAATTTCTTTAAGTGCTGCTAGCTGGACACTGCTTTCTCATCTGATGAAACATAAAGAGGGAGAAGGCGAAGAATACAGATTACTGGCTAAATTTCCATAGTGCTTCCTCAACATTCTCATCTCCCTCATTATTCTCTTCCCTTTTCCAGCTATGGGAATGGTAATAACTGCTGAAATACTGTATATTTCTATACTTTTATATAACTATTTAAATTCAATAATTTACTGGAAAAAAGTGGATCCAATCACCTCTTGTGTCTATTATTTGGTATTTTGACCATTGTTTTATTGTTTTTATTGATTATTTTATCTACTCAGCTATCCCACTGGTTCCTTTTCAATTTTGCTATGTGTGAATGTGTGTGTATATGTTCTATATGTTTAAATGTCCACATCTGCAAAATCTGCAATTTAGACAATATTATTAATTTTTGGTCAACTCCATGCTTGTGACACCCTAGTATTTGCATAATTTTGATTTATTCAATAGTACATTTTGTGTATATATTTAAATGTCCGCATCTGCAAAATCTGCAACATAGACAATATTTTTAATTTTAGGCCATTTCCATGCTAGTGACATCAAAGTACTTGCATATTTTTGATGTATTTAATGGTACATTGTTTTATTCTGTGTATTCAAATGTCCACATCTACAAAAGCTGCAATGTAGACAATATAGTTAATTCTAGGGTAATTCCATGCTCATGACATTAGAGTATTTGTGTAGTTTTTATATATTTAATGATAAATTTAATATTCTGTATATTCAAATTCCCCAAATGTCCATAGGTGTTCCAGCATCTTCTGCCAGCAGCCAAAATGCTGAACAGCGCCACCAGCCTATGTGGTCGAAGGTAGAATTACATTCAATTTCAAATGATGCAGGAGGGTTGGTTGGTCAGCATGATTGACGTTCAAAAACAACTCATAAATCTGCAATGTAGACAATATTGTTAATTTCAGGGTAATTCCATGCTTGTGACATTAGAGTAATTGCGGAGTTTTGATAAATTTAAAGGTACATTTTTTCTAGAGCTTTCACCAAGACTGACTTCATCAATGAATTCACAGATGGCAGATGACTCTTCACTTCACATTTTTGGTAATGTCAACCTGCTTTGAGTGAAATGTTTTCATGAATTCATTTATGGATTGTTATTTCATTTTGTACCAACATACATGTTGACCTCCTAATAAACTGTAAATAACCTTTGCGATCATTCAACATTTTATATGCTGTCATCGATGTCATTTGGTTTATGTTCAAATACTTGCACAGTCCAAAAATGTACTGTAAATTGTAATTAGCTAATATTAACATACTAAGATAATCGTATAATGTAAACTACAGCACGTTAGCAATGTTGCAATGAGTCCATTAGCATGCTGATGTTGAGATTTACTATAGCTGAAAGCACTGCCTAATTACAATAACACAGAACCACAACAATGGCTGGAAGCACTTAGTCTTGTTGATAGACATTGAAGTAGATTAATCTGACATGTTTTGCTTTCCACATTTTGTATGTGTCATGAGACTTGGTACCTTTCATGAGTGAGCCTAATAGGCTACATGTACTGTGGCTCCATACTGAGCAAAGCCTTGTTGTCATGCCTTTATATGGAAAAATATGAATTGTGCTCACCCCTCACCTGGGACATGAAGTATTTGTCATCACAGGTAAACAAATGTCTTCAATAGATAACAGTAAAGGTGTTTATTGTCTCTTAAACCTGCTCTTCCCTCCTTCATGTTTTTTATCTCCTGTCTTCAATCACCTGGTTGACCACAGGGTTTAGCAGCCCAGAGACGAGATAGGGAAGGTAAGATAATAAAAGCAAGAGATTGAGTCCAAATCATTTGGACTTGGAAAATAAGTCAAGGGCATAAAAAAAATACCTGCACAATCTCCATGAACAGTATTTTTAAAATCTTAAAAAATGGTATCTGTGCTTTCCCTTATAAATATTACAAGTTAAAAATGAATTTATTACCCTGACAGACATTATAAAAGAATGAAAAATGTAGACAATAAATTAAATCAGTGACACATAGGCCACATAGCATTTATTGAGCTTCACTTGGTGTTTTGCCCAAAGCGTAGGGACACTGTAGAAAAAACATTATGTAGTTACACCTGATGATCTATCCTGATAAAGCTTGAGGCTTTTATTGAGGGATAGTATTTGAGGTCTCCATCATGGATTACATACATACATCATAGAACAGGGCAGAAACATTGACCACTTTCAGGATGAACAGCAAATGAAATTAGCAATAAAAATTAAAATTAAATGGGCTTGACGATGGATTTTTGACATTTGACATTTTTGACCAGCACAACATAGGGTCTGAGTGAACATGAAAGAATTGTTTCATATTTTTGGGAAATAGGCTTAATTGCAGTATCAGCTGCTTCACATATCATTCACATGTGTCAGTTAAATATAAATGTACAGCCAGCAGCTGGTTACTGGAAACAGGAAACCTGTTCAGCACCTCCATAGCTTATTAATCAATGCATTATATCATTATATTTTATTACAAAAAACAGAATGTAAAAATTATATTCGCCATTTTATGGTGGGTTTTTTGGCCAAGCACAGTAACTTTCTTAAGGGAACCGGTACCTAAATTAATCACTGCATTAATCCATCAGATTGAAAATCAAATTCTTTCATAGATCTGGTCCCACTTTTATAGTGTTGTCCACTGTAAGCACTGCAAGAAGAAACAGACTGAGGGAAGACAATAGGGAAAAGTAGCAATGTAACAAGGCTTAAGAGAGGAAGAGGGTGAATAGATTATTCAATTCATTAATGAACAAAGGCTACTTCTATATAGTGTGCATATTCCATATAAAACATAGATCCATACAAAGTAGAGCATTTATAAAATTAGGCAGTGTCTTTCTTTAAATCCAGTGAACCAGTGGTTGACACATTAGCTGCATGTTGCTGGCTCAGTATTTTTCAAGCAATCCATTCATCATGATGATCATTATCAACATGGCTTGACTGGAATCAATATGCTGATGCCCCAGGGTCTAATGTCTAAAGGAGGATAAATGATAAAAGCCTAGCTTTCTTTTCACGGCATGGCAAGTGTCTATGTCCAGAAAGCTACATATCCAGAGATAACTCCCATTAATCTATTAATCCTCTTTAACTCCGATCATCCAGGTTTGGCTGACTCAACTTCCCTCAGGGCAATTTTTAAACTGAATACTAACACAAGTACATGACAAGTCCTTGTCTGCATTCAAGAATAATATGTAGCCTATCCTTTATAAGTTCTGCATTTGATCAACTAATCTAGTAGAGAGTGAAAACATCTCTACACCTAGAGGGTGGTTTTCTACTAAATGTTGTATACACATTCTTATCGACCTGTGTGATCTCCTGATATTTCCTCTGGTGCAACTATGCGATTGACATTTCTTTTTGTTTCATCACAGCATGCGTTTGTATTAACACTGACACAGAGTGTTTATATTAAGATTCAAATGGCTCTCTGTGAACATTTTATACTCATCTGAGGAGGTCATAATGTACTACAGTCTATCTCATGTTGAGTGTATGGTGTGAATGTGACTGAGTTAATGTCTCTGCAGGTAAATGGAATGTTTGCTTACACAAAAATAATTTAGGTAAAGTTCTTAACCTGTTATCTTTAATAGGCCTGCTGTTGTTAGGATCTGCATCACCTAAAGCCTTATGTGTTAGTCCACAGTGTTATTGCATTTTTCTTTATTATAAATAAAATCCAAAAGCATGCTTTGAATTAGGAAATTGAATTTCACTTGAGGCCATAACAGAGATTAAAGCTTTATGGGGTTTCCTGAAAACAACAACAACAAATTATTTATAGTCCTTTGTATTTGGTTTTCTCTCTCTTTTTGGTGTTACTGGCTGGATGTTATCTTTGCTGTTTTTGTTCCATTCCTCAAACTCCTTCCCTGCTAAGCACATTTCCCATTGCCCTTCATCTCATAATGTCACACACGATTAATGCTTGAAAGCATCTAAAGAAAACCTTTAAATATCTGAAGGAATATTTGTGCACTGCACCACTAGACTCAGTTATAGTGTGTTACAGTGAGGCCACATACATTTCAACAGTTTTAATAATTGACAACTAAAGCGTGTAACTATTACAGGAGGTTAATTACAACTGATGTTATTATAATAATTTCCCACAGCTAAGCCCAGCTTATTGGCATTTTGTTCATATTACGTTTCCACCATAACACACTGAATGGACAGAAACTACAAACAAAGACTTCCAACTATTAGAAAAACCCTATTATAATTTATTGCACATTTAAAAAAATAATCTAACTAGTAGAGTTTCCTTTGCCTGACCTTTTGATTGACCTTGACAATTTTATCATTGTGACTTATAAAAGCCCAAATCCAACAACATAGTGTGAAAACAATGGAATTGAACCTCTGGCATTGATCTGTGGGTGCACAGATCATGGTTATCATGGTCAAAGTCGCAGAAGTGGGAATTTTAATCTGTACAGATTGGAGAACTGTGTGGGCTGCTGTTAGGGGGGTGCTCAGAAATGAGCTTTCAGTTTCACTTTAAGCATATGGTTTGAGGAAGCAAGACACTGCTTAGCCCCCTTTTCTTTGTTTGATCACTATATGGCCTTTTAGTTTTAGTTAAGTTGCTGCTGTGGTTGTTTGTGTCAGCAGCCACAGTAGCATAAATAAAATAAATGAAAATCTAAGTCATGCAAGCATATTTTATCACAGATGGAAACTGCAAAGACAAAATGCCTGTCATCCCTTCCTGTATCTGTATGGATTCCCAAGATACACAGTTGGTTGGAAATATTGCTCACAGCAAACTTAAAGCCTTTTAGTTTGAAAGTTTTGAGCCTTAAAAGCTGGGAATATGTCAGTTATGTCTGTGTGAAACTTCTGCCTCAGGATAACAATGTGCAGTGAATCAGAACAGCTGTCACTCCCGGGATCATGGGAGGAAATTAAAATCGGAAAACTGTGCTGACGACTCAAATCATCCTTTTGGTATAAAGGTGTTGTATAAAATTCGTCCTGGAGGACTGCTGCACAAGCTGTAAAATACATTTAAACAAATACCCTATTGACAAAGGGGAAAACACACAGCTTCTCTATATAGCTGCATTTTACGAAGTAAACTTTTAGTGAGAAAAGGATGCATGCATTATATCAAATGAATAGTTCTTACAAACACGTAAATACTAACTTCAATATTGGGTTTTCCTTAAGAGACTGGCAATACATTTCAGATATTTCTTTGCCATGAAGGATAACCTTAGGATCTTCCTCACTTCATACTGTTTGACAATCATTTTTGCCCAATCAAAAAAATTTATCAGAAATGGTGGCTACCGAAGGAAGGAAACCAAGAATGTGTCGCTAGATTATCTGCAGTGATTTGTGAGATTGTACCATTTACCTACTTACCTACTCAGAAAATGGAAGCCTTTGCCCTTTTCCAGCAAGTTTCTTACAACAAAGTGAAGACTGCCAATTTTATGAATTCCACCAAGGGAATTGGCTGTTTAAAAGTCATCAAAATATAGTTAAGTTAAGAGAAGTGTGAGCAATGTGCTGAACATTGCACAATATCAAGATGAAAACCTTTATATGTTGCCTACTGCCATGCTGAGAACAAAACAATCTGAACTTGGGCCCAGGATAGTAACCATTTTGAACTCAAACATTAGAAATCAAGTGCTGACTGCTGGGATACAATTTCTGTTACATGAAACAGGTGAGCATTGTTTTGTGAGTAAGAGCATGCCTCTTACTCACAGAATGAGAGTCCTTCATTTTCTCCACATCAATGTTAAACACTGTTGTCTGTGGAAATGTGTAAAAATTGACAAGAGCAAGTTAAACACAGAATGTGCTTTGAAGAGTTTATCTGTGCCCTGGGAAATGGTCTGTCTGGCATGGAAGGAGACGCTTATCCATGGTGATGTAGAAGTTGTCACCTTTGCTCTTCTGACGCCCAACAGTGAGGCGGTGCGGCTGTCTACCCTGCTGGTTGCAGGGACAGAAGATAGATAAGGAAACTGAATATTAGACACAAGAGTAATGTGCAGTCATATAGAAGCTACATTATACTGTGGATGTGACTATTCAAACATATTCTCGCTGGATGGGAATGCCTACACAACATATGGTACGGATCTGGAACAAAAATTGCACCATAATATGTTAATGTTCTTTAATGAAAATGAGAATAATGATGTTAAAAAAAATCCCCGCATATCATATGACAATTGCATGATCAGTCAAAATAATCACAATCACATCAAAAACATTCTTGCTAAACTAATTCCATTTTAAGTCCAAATTTTAAAACTGATGATAGCTGTTTTTTTTAAAGTTTGAACTAGGGATGCACCGATGTGAAAATTTCGGCCAATATCAATATCCGATATACAGTGAAGAAAACAAGTATTTATATTGCTATTTTGCTATTTCTCCCACTTAGAAATCATGGAGGGGTCTGAAATTGTCATCGTAGGTGCATGTCCACTGTGAGAGAGATAAACTAAAAAGAAAAATCCAGAAATCACAATGCATGATTTTTGAATGATTTATTTGTGTGATATAGCGGCAAATAAGTATTTGAACACCTGAGAAAATGAATGTTCAAATACTTGTTTTCTTCACTGTACATATCCGCAGTCACTGCCGATATCGATATTTGCAGATATCGATATATGTAGAGAAAAAACGTTTTCTGTAGTGTCACAAATTTAGTACACACCAGAAAAAACACTGTACATTTGAAAAGCACAACAGTGCACTTTATTTAAAGGAAGGCTCACTGTAAAACTCTGTCATGTGGTTAGAGGAAGTACGGCGGAGCGGACCCGATGGAGCTCAGCGAAGGCGGCGACGTCGGCCGGCGATGAAAGGCGGCAGGACGGTGTCCGACACCCGGAGCAACGTTCGCTCATTTTTTTTGTCTTTTCGGGCGATGCGATGTGACGGAGGAGCCCACTAGGACCAGCTAGCTTAGCGCGTCGCCGAGAGACACGCAGACAGTGACCCAACTAACTGTAGCGGTTTAACTCTGCCAATTGTTGACATCGGCCAGAATTTGTTGACATCGGACCGATGCCGATAAGTTAAAAAACGTGACATATCGGCCGATATATATCGGTTGGCAGATATATCGTGCATCACTAGTTTGAACTTAACTGTACTTACCATATCGAACTGCATTAGAGGGGGAAAATAGTGCCGACTTAGCTCCTTGTCTCTAACTGAAGAAGTGAAATGTGTTGGGGGAGCTGCAGAGTTGGTTTAACACTGATGTGGTGCACCTGATCAACTGTCAACTAACTCCAACACTACTACTGTACCTACTGTATCTATAAAATCACTGAACATATGTGCCTCATGGTCTTTCTGACTTTGTCAAATCACCCTCAGCTTTCAGACATAGCTTTTGCACGGCACAATGGTGTGCATTCTTTTTTGTGGATTTTTGATTTATATTCAAAACATCTTTATTACCATTCGAAGTTAAAATCCCATAGACGTATGTATCACAGTTCTATCCTGCAGCAGCACTTTTGTTAGTGTGACTAACACAAAAGTGTTTAATGTGTTTTAAAAAAAAAAAAAAAAATAGAGTATTTTGAGAATTATTGTCTTTTATTTTGCCACAATTTACTGTGATTTAGTTTGGGAAGTAAGTATCCCCATTTCAATATGGTTTTCCCTTGGTGAAGTGCATTGTGCTGTGTTCGCTCTGGGCCAGCAGGGGGCAGGGTAACGGGTTTAGCTACATGCAGTGTTCGTTTTCTTCATTGCTGCAGAGAAGCTTGAAAAACGTGACATGCTGTCTCCTCGTTCCTCTCCTGTTTTACAGGTTAGTAATGTACAAAACACCTCCAAACTAGGATTTAGCCATGCTGAAATGTGTGTGAGAGATAAGTGAACTGTTTTGGTGAAGTAATTTTTGTTTGTGACCGTTTTGAATTTTGTTTGTAACGAGTTTGAGATAAGAGGGCAATGCCGGTAGAGAAACTGTAATAGTAACGCATACGTTACGTCCGAGAGCATGTCGGCTCAACATACACACATTGTCCTTGGTGCACGTGCATCTGAGCAATGTTTTTTTAGCTTACGATGAGACTGTGAATGGGTTAGCTTGCTGTATGTTAGCCACCCACCGTTCGTTTATGCTAGTTTTTGCTCAACAAGTTCAAGTAATACTGGCAGCTGTTTAAATTGAGATTTAGGTTACACATTTAGCACTTTATTAGTTTTGAGCAAGGTTTGCAGCACTGTATTGATTTAATACTGGTCGAATTACTGTAAAAGGCAGTTTTAAGTATCTTGAACATTAAGCTGGTTTATATTACCATTGTCTACATGTGTTATTTGAATAAATAGTTAAAATACTAGAGGAGAGTAAGAGTAAGTGAACATGCATTTGGGTACAAAGAGGTTTATTATATGAAGTTTGTAAGAACATGGACTTGGGTATAGAGATTTATTTTGTTAAGCTTGTACAACATGGACACTAAAATTCATTTAAAGTAAGAAAGGACACTAAAAATGCAATATGTCAACCATAACATGATCTGAATATGTGAAATGTATTATTAAAGAAAAAATTGTAATAAAATTGCTGCAGAGAAGCTTGAAAAACATGACACACTGTCTCCTCGTTCCTCTCCTGTTTTACAGGAGTTAATCTGTCCACAACGGTGCCCTTGTCGCGGTACCCGTTACAGATTTTTGGTGGCCCGTACGGGGATCGGCAGCAGATGCGCAGGCTACAAGCACAACCAGAATCAGCCGTTTGAAGTGTTCCGGGTGCTGACGACTTTTCGACCCATGCTTTTGGAGGAAGATTTGGAGCTACATCCACAATGCCGGTGTTTCCCCTCATCTTCTGATTGTGAAGACACAACCTACCTCAGTCATCAATCATCAAAGATGCACAGGCCCTGCTTCAACCTGAACGAGTGCCAGTGAGGCTACGACTGTGCTGCACAAGAGTAACCAGACTGAAAGCCACGGGTGAAAGAGCTGCCTGGAAGAGCGACCAACTGCGAGGAAGAGGGAAAAGCAGTCATGGCAGATGGTGAGAGAAAAGGCTTGGTGTGGAGCATCAAGAAGAGTCTGTTCAGTCTGACGGCCGATGAACTTTTCCAACTAGCCCAGAGTGTTGGTCCTGTGCCAGGGAAGACGTCATCCACGCTTAAGGTTGGCGAAGAAGAGAGTTGCTTTGAGTACATTCTAGCTTTCATGAACAGTGACACCTTGGTGGAATCTGAGGATTCAGGTATGGCAGTGTTGTTAGAGCTTAATGATACGGTGCATAATATCGTTCAGAGTCGTGTTGCTCAATCTAAGACAGGTACAGATGTTAATGTGCCCAACGTGTTGTCAACCCCTGTAATGAGTGAGAATGTGACAGCAGGTCAACCAGATACAGTTATTGATGACACAACCACTGATAATGTGACAACCACTGCTCCTAACACTGACAAAACCCACACAGCTACGGTTAGCCTAGCTGCCCCTTCACCAAACACCAGTGCCCCACTCACACATGCTGATGGCAACACCACACAGAGCCCTGACACCGAGTTACAGAGAATGCTTTCTAGCTATGCTGAGCTTAGCAACAAAGTTCTGCAATACCTGCCACCTACAGAAGTTCTCAGATGATACGGCCATCATCGGGTGTGTATCAGATGGGAACGACCAGGAGTACAGGGGGGTCATCAATGACTTTGTCAGCTGGTGTGAGATCAACGCTCTCCAAATCAAGCCAGCAAGACAAAGGAGATGGTTGTGGACTTCAGGAGGAAGTCCCTCCCCACCACACCGGTGAGCATCCAGGGAAAAGACATTGAGACAGTGGTCTCTTACAAATACCTGGGTGTTCACCTGAACAATAAACTGGACTGGACCACAAACACTGATGTCCTGTACAAGAAGGGCCAGAGTCGACTTCACCTGCTGAGGAGACTAAGGTCCTTTGGTGTGTGCAGGACTCTGTTGAAGACCTTCTACGACTCCGTCGTAGCATCTGCCCTGTTCTACGCAGTAGTCTGCTGGGGGGGTGGATGCTCAGACGGGGACAGAAGGAAAATTGACAAACTGGTACGGAAGTCTAGCTCTGTACTGGGATGTCCTCTGGAGTCGGTGGTGGTGGTGGGAGAGAGGAGGATGTTGGCAAAGTTGACATCCATCATGGACAACCCCCATCACCCTCTGCATGGGGTAGTGGGTGCGCTTAGCAGCTCCTTCAGCCAGAGACTCAAACACCCTCGCTGCAAGAAGGAGCGCTTTCGCAGATCATTCATCCCGACAGCAATAAGACTCTATAACATAACATAAACATAAACCTCACTGTAGTCACTGTCACTTTTTCACTGGTCACTTTTTTCTCTTCACACACACCCTGCACCTTAAGTGTGCATTAGCTATGTATGTGTACATGTGGGTATGTGCGTGGATATGTATGTCCATATATATATATGCAAATATGTGTGTATGTGTATGTATGTAGGTATGTACGTCCATGTATGTATGTATATATGCCTTGCTTATGCATACTTTTTTTCTTACTATTTATTAGCATTTTCTCTCCATTCTGTCGATAATGCATACTGTGTATGCGGATTAACAAATTCTGCGAATTTGTACATTGTGTTGTGTGTTTTTTTATTTTTTTTATAGTTTTTTTTATCTTCTTCAACTTTATTTTTCTTTTTCTTTATCTGTAACGCTGCAGTAACACACAAATTTCCCCGTTGTGGGATCAATAAATTTTATCTATTCTATCTATTCTATTCTAATACATAAACAATCCCACATCACCACCTACACCAGTACATTCTACACAACCATCATCCTACAACACGCACACACCTGAACAACACTCACATGGAAAACATAACCGAGTCGTCCCCCTTTGAGATCTTTCACACCTTCGTCGCGAGTTTAAGATTCAAGGTGGCCAGATCGGTGATCAGAGTTCAGACTTAAGCTATAACAACATATGCAGACAAATCGACGAAGGAGTTAAAGAGCGATTCAGTGAGACTGAAATACTGAGAGGTGTCCTCAGAGTTATCAAATCAGGAAACTTTAAAGATATGCTGATGCACAAGGACGATTTGACCATTGATGAGCTTAAAGGGTTCTTGTAATCCCACTTAGGCGGGCGAAGCAACACAGAACTTTTCCAAGAGCTCATGTGCACAAAACAAAATGACAATGAAACCCCACAACAGTTCTTATACCATGTAATAGGCCTCAAGCAAAAGATCCTGTTTGCTGCAAAATACGCTGACACGGAAGTGAAATACAATACAAACACAGTTCAAGACATATTTCTACACACCATATATCAGGGCCTTAGCCATAAGTATAATGACATACGCAGAGAACTTAAACCCTTACTCTCTGATAGAAGTGTGTCTGACGAGAGAATTCTAAAGCAAATGATGAAGATAACAAACACTGAGAATGAGAGACAGAGGCGTTTAGGGTCAGCTGTGAAGCAGAAACAAGTAAGCGTGCATAGCACAGAGCTGGAAGTCGCTGCAGCACTGGGCAGTAGTGCAAAGAAAGATGCTCAAGATAAACAGCCAAAGGCTGACGCACTCAAGCAGTTGACTGAGAAAGTAGAAGAATTAATGAACAAAGTTGAACTACTGCAACGGCTACAGAAGACTCAAAACCCAGAGTCTTGCCATCATTGCCAAGTTCAAGTGGACCAAAAGAAAACCAGATTGTACGGCTGTGCTAATTGCCTCCAACAGAATCGTCCAGGTTGCACTCATTGCTTTTACTGTGGTGAAGACGGTCACCGAGCAGTAGGCTGTCTGAAAAAGCCTAAGCGTCAGGAAAACTAGAACCGGTCGCTGCCACGGGACAAGCAGTGACCGGGCTTCATGTTCAGTCCCACAGTGCTGAGCGTAACAGGAGCCCTGAGAGTCATGCAAAGACTAGTTTAATAAGACAGAGACCAAAAGAAAAGAATGAACAAGCCTTTCCTCCATCTCCCCTTTCCCTACCCACCCAAACCAGCAGCCGTTTGGCCAAGTTTATAGGTGCCAAAGCCCTTGCGCGATGTGACCTGAATGGCTTGACAGTTAATGCCTTATTAGACACTGGAGCTCAGGTGAGCATGATTGATAGAAGCTGGAAAGAGAAGTATCTAACAGACGCACCCATTAGGCCCCTCAGCGAAATGTTTGATGACCAGGAAGAACTGGAAGGACATGCTGTGAATGGGGAAATCCTCCCTTTTGACGGTTGGGTCATCATCGCAGACAGTTTCACTGGAAATGGTGCATTTAGCCAGTCGATCATGGTGCCTTTCCTCATATGTAGTACCCCGCTTGCACAACCGCTACTTGGATTTAACGGGCTAGAGGAAGTGTTTCAGAACCGACCAGCCGAACTGGTTTCAGCCCTCACCACGCTTCTTTCTGACGCAATATCTGCCCCTGCCGAAAAAGTTGAGCTGCTGGTGAACTTTATTCAGACTGATAAACCTGCCATGTATCAGAGACTGTTAAGAACAGGCAATTATGATACCACTGTTCCAGCCGAACAAGCAGCCTGGGTTAAATGTCAAATCCCTACCGCTGTAGATCAGTCAGACCCTCTTCTCTTGTTTGAACCTGATGAAAACAGCGCCCATCTCACAGAGCTTGAGGTTGGGGAGGGCCTACTAGAAATACAGACTGCCAAGAGACCTTATGTTGTTATACCAGTGAAAAATAGCACTCTGTCACGATACCAAGGAAAACAACCTTGGGTAGCGTCCAGACAGTGGCTAGGGTGATTGAGACTGATTCACTAGAAATGTCTAGGTCCAGAACAGACGTTAACGCTGCTACAATACCAGCTACTCAAACTGCTCCAGTCTTATGGCAGCCTCCCGTAGATCTCAGCCACCTTAGTGATGAAGAACAAGACAAAGTCAGGAAAATGCTGTGGGATGAGTCAGCTGCTTTTGCACGAGACAGTCATGATATTGGATGTATTCCTAGCTTACAGATGTCGATCAACCTCAAGGACGAGATTCCAGTGCAGAGAGCGTACTCCTTAGTCCCCAAACCACTGTTTAAAGAAGTAAAAGAGTATGTACAAGATCTGCTAATGAGAGGCTGGGTTGTCAAATCAAAGTCCTCTTATGCTGCACCAGTGGTTTGCGTACGAAAAAAAGACGGCACTCTCCGCCTCTGTATAGATTATCGTCTCTTGAACCAGAAGACGATCCCTGATCGACATCCCTTACCTAGAATACAAGACCTGACTGACACGCTTGGTGGCTATTCCTGGTTCAGGAGTCAGTGGCACCTGGTAATAGCCCTTCAACAAATCAAACGTACTCACAAAACAAGCAACACCAACTTGCACCAGTCTGATAGAGCATGACATAGACGTGGGGGATGCTCGCCCTATTCGGCAAAGGTTCTATCGTGTTGCTCCAGACAAACGTAAGAGTTTAGAGGATAGTGTGCAGTACCTGGTGGATAATGGGCTAGCTACACCATCGTATTCGAGTTGGGCTTCACCGTGCCTGCTAGTTAGGAAGCCAGATAATACGTTCAGGTTCTGCACTGACTATAGAAAAGTGAACTCAGTCACTAAACCGGACTGTTTTCCTTTACCTCGAATAGAGGACTGTGTGGATCAAGTTGGTGCTGCTTGTTTTGTGAGTACGTTTGATTTGTTGAAGGGCTATTACCAGGTGCCACTGACTCCCAGAAGCGCTGCGGCTTCTGCAACTGTTTTGACCTGATGTTCACTTACATAAACAGCTACACGTTCAGGCAGGATGTTTTTAAACTGCTCGACCACTACAAGATCAGACAATGTCTCAAACGTCTCAACGCCTTCTGACAAGAGCCAGCGCTGAAAAAAACTTGTTAATTCCCTGGCCACCTCAGCGTGCGTCTGCCGGTCAGATTTCTTCCAGTTGCGAAAACGCTGACGGTATGCTTCGGGGACTAAATTATAACATTTTAAGACAGCATTTTTTACAGACTGGTAAACTTTTCTATCCCCTGGAGTCAAAGCAACAAAGGCCTCCTGAGCCTTTCCGACTAACACAGTTTGTAAAAGCAGAACCTTATCCTCCTCACTCCAATTTCTATCAGAGGCTACGTTTTCGAACAGAGAGAAAAAAACGTCTGGATCACGTTCATTGAATTTGGGAAGAAACTTTATCATACCAGACAAGCTTGAGTCCTCGACCAAGGAAAAGCCTATCATCAGGGTTTTATCGCCAAAGACTCCAAGCACCTCACTGCTTTCATTACTCCCTGGGGACTGTATGAATAGGTCCGTATCCCATTTGGCCTCTCTAACGCCCCTGCGGCCTTTCAGCGGAGTATGGAAGAGATGTTGGGTTCCTTGAGAGATGACTGCTGTCTCCCGATTCTCGATGATGTGCTTTGTTATGCGAGAACCTTTGATGAGCATGTGGAAGGCGTCCGCAAAGTACTCCAAGCGCTTCAGAGACACGGGGTGAAGCTAAGACCTGAGAAATGTGAGCTGTTTCGTCAGGAAGTAAGATACGTTGGTCGTCTTGTGTCAGCTCAGGGAGTGAGAATCGATCCCAAAGACCTGGACGCAGTGCGCTCGTTAGCCAGCAGGACACCACAGACAGTTGGAGATGTGAGAAAGCTCACCGGGTTCCTGGGCTATTACCGCTCCTACATCCAGGACTTTTCGAGGATAGCAAAGCCCATCTATGAGCTACTACAAGTCAAGCCAGGACAAACAGCTATAGCACGTGGTAAAAGCAAAGGTCCACAACTACCGTCCAGAACACCTGTACAGTGGTCCGTTGAACACCAGAAAGCCCTTGATCGACTCATTTCTCTCCTTGTTAGCCCCCCTGTGCTGGCATACCCCAACTTTAACTCTCCGTTCGTATTACATACAGATGCTTCAGACCAGGGACTAGGTGCGATTCTATATCAACACCAGGATGGCAAGTTGAGAGTCATTGGGTATGGGTCTAGGACTTTAACTGCGGCTGAGCGAAACTATCCTCTGCATAGCGGAAAACTAGAGTTCCTTGCCCTGAAGTGGGCTGTGTGTGAAAAATTTAGAGACTATTTATTTTATGCACCTCACTTCACAATATATACAGACAACAATCCACTGACCTACGTTGTGACCACGGCAAAGCTAAATGCTGTGGGCCATCGGTGGGTTGGGGAGCTTTTAGATTTTAGATTCGAAATAAAGTACAGACCAGGCAAGGCTAACATCGATGCCGACACGCTGTCACGTCTCCCTTTAGACATTGAAGCTTATACTGAGTCCTGTACCAAAGAGTGTACTGAAGAAGTGGTTCGTGCTGTATGGGATGGGAGTAAAGCAGCAAAGCAGAAAGATGTAGCCTGGGTGGCAGCTCTTAACATCTCCTCCCAAGCCGACCTGTCTCCGTCCTTCGATCACTTGAATGCAATCAGCCATGATGAACTTGTGGAAGCACAACGTGCAGATGAAGCCATCAGTGAAATGATTAAGATAAAAGAGACTGGTACACCCTTAACTGACGAGATACGAAAAGCTGCTAGTGGAGCCACCAGACAACTTTTCCATGAATGGGGAAAGCTAGTCTTGGAAAATGGTCTCCTGTACAGGCGTGCAAATGAAAGGAAACAGTTGGTGCTCCCCACCCAGTACAAAAGTCTTGTCTTGAAGAAACTCCATAACGAGATGGCCCATGTGGGCACAGAGAGGGTCCTTAACCTCGCCAGAGAGAGATTCTATTGGCCTTTTATGGCTAGAGAGATCAAGGACCATATCACTAAGAAATGTAAATGCATAAAGTCAAAGAAGCCAGTTACTCATGTTCGTGCCCCAATGGGTAGTATCACATCAAGCTCGCCACTAGAGTTGGTGTGCATCGACTACTTACATCTAGAGACCAGCCGTGGTGGCTATGAATAAATCCTTGTGGTTGTTGATCATTTTACAAGATTTGCTCAAGCTTATCCAACAAAGAATAAGAGTGGAAAGACAGCAGCTGAGCGCATCTTTAATGATTTCGTCCTCCGCTTCGGGTACCCATCTAAGCTACACCACGACCAAGGCCGTGAATTTGAGAACAAGCTTTTTCATACACTTCAACAGTTATCAGGCATGATAAGCAGATGTCTGAAGCTTATTGAATTGTCAGTGAGAATAGTAAGCAGGCCAGTGCCAAAGGCAAAGTGCTCTATGACAAGAAATCAAGAGGAGTAGTACTCCAGCCTGGCGATAGGGTCTTAGTCAGGAACCTTAGTGAGCGTGGTGGACCAGGAAAACTGCGGTCATACTGGGAAAAGTCCATTTGCATTGTCAAAGAACAGTTTGCGGATAACCCAGTATATGTAGTGTATCCTGAGTCTGGGGACATGAAGAAGACAAGAACACTGCATCGCAATCTGCTTTTATTAGTGAACGATCTTCCAGTTGATGCTCCTCCACGCCACACTGCTCCTGAAAAGAGAACACAGAAAAGTAGGACTCAACGGACTAACATACCAAAACATGCAGACCTACCGGAAGAATCTGATTCAGACTCTGATGATGACTCAGATGGTCATCGTTATTGGCTGAGGGTACCAGCAGAGAGAATACTAGACATACCAGCTGTAGCCCCGCCACAACGACCAGCCATCACTTTGAGTTGCCCAACTCCAGTACCTACATGTGACGAGAGAGTTACAATAGACTACTTGCCTGATGAAAACCTGATGCCTGAAAGAGAAGCAGAGATGGAGAGACCCGAACAGGATGAGAGCCAATCTGTCGATGCTGGACCTGAGGAACAAGAAGGATATGACGAAGCTCTAGAGCTCATCCAGGGGGAACAGCCTCTGGTCAGTACAGTGCCAGGCATCCAGACAGAGCTCAGAAGGTCAAGTCGGGACAGACGACCAAGACAGATCTTTACATATCAAAATCTTGGTCAGCCCACACTGACAACACAGGCCACAGTTAACATGACAAACACAAACTCACACTCACCTGCTTACATTATGCCTCATACCACTCAACCACTACACTCACTTATTCCCTATACAACACAGACATATCCCCTGAACCCCTACTTCACTCTTTACCCCCCATTTACATACATGCCTTACACCTTAGCATCACCACCATACATATTACCAGTTCCGGTTGCCTGTTAGGGAGAAAAAAAGGATTTGAGTTAAGTTGAGCAGAAAATGGTGGGACCCATTTCTTTTTGCCGGGGAGTGTGTGACAAACACAGAAGTGTTGAATGTGTTTTTTAAAAAAAAAAAAAATAGGAGTATTTTGAGAGTTATTTTCTTTTATTTTGCCACAATTTACTGTGATTTAGTTTGGGAAGTAAGTATCCCCATTTCAATATGGTTTTCCCTTGGTGAAGTACATTGTGCTGTGTTCGCTCCGGGCCAGCAGGGGGCAGGGTAACGGGTTTAGCTACATGCAGTGTTCGTTTTCTTCATTGCTGCAGAGAAGCTTGAAAAACGTGACACGCTGTCTCCTCGTTCCTCTCCTGTTTTACAGGTTAGTAATGTACAAAACACCTCCAAACTAGGATTTAGCCATGCTGAAATGTGTGTGAGAGATAAGTGAACTGTTTTGGTGAAGTAATTTTTGTTTGTGACCGTTTTGAATTTTGTTTGTAACGAGTTTGAGATGAGAGGGCAATGCCGGTAGAGAAACTGTAATAGTAACGCATACGTTACGTCCGAGAGCATGTCGGCTCAAAATACACACATTGTCCTTGGTGCACGTGCATCTGAGCAATGTTTTTTTAGCTTACGATGAGACTGTGAATGGGTTAGCCTTCTGTATGTTAGCCACCCACCGTTTATGCTAGTTTTTGCTCAACAAGTTCAAGTAATACTGGCAGCTGTTTAAATTGAGATTTAGGTTACACATTTAGCACTTTATTAGTTTTTAGCAAGGTTTGCAGCACTGTATTGATTTAATACTGGTCGAATTACTGTAAAAGGCAGTTTTAAGTATCTTGAACATTAAGCTGGTTTATATTACCATTGTCTACATGTGTTATTTGAATAAATAGTTAAAATACTATTACGAAGAGTAAGTGAACATGCATTTGGGTACAAAGAGGTTTATTATATGAAGTTTGTAAGAACATGGACTTGGGTATAGAGATTTATTTTGTTAAGCTTGTACAACATGGACACTGAAATTCATTGAATGTAAGAAAGGACACTAAAAATGCAATATGTCAACCATAACATGATCTGAATATGAGAAATGTATTATTAAAGAAAAAATTGTAATAAAATTGCTGCAGAGAAGCGAAAAACGTGACACGCTGTCTCCTCGTTCCTCTCCTGTTTTACAGGAGTTAATCTGTCCACAACGGTGCCCTTGCCGCGGTACCTGTTACATTAGTGTCAGTGTGAAGCTCTGTATCATTGCTCCTCCTCATGTTACTTCCCAGGACTTTCCTTACAATTCAAAGCTTTGCCATTCAGTTTCTTCCTCCACCGATTGTGCAACCAATGCAATAAAAGTAATGTAACATCTCTCAAAATACACACCCTAAGATGTTATCTAGTTTATCTGCTACTTTATTCCTCCATAGGATACTGTGGACTGTGGCCACTTTACTCCAAGGCACATTCACAGATCCTCAAGAAATCTAGGCCTAAACTCATTTTATTTATAAACCATTAAACTATACAGGAAAAACTTACAGGAAAAAAAAAAATACTTATGTTAGATACTACTTTTCTATATAAATCATTCTTCCTATGGGCACTGTACGAGTTACAACTAATTTAATGACCAACTTCAAAAACAGAATTTCATCATTTTCTGTAATATAAATATTAAAATCCCGGTTGATCAGGCTCTTCTCAGATATTCATTAAGGTGTTACACCTAATTCCAGTGTGTCTCAAGCAATATGTCAAGCGAAGGCTTTGCCAAATCTATACATAACCAACTTCTACTACTACAGGATATTTCAATATGTCCAATTCTCCATTTCTACAAACACAGTCACCTTCTTTCTTCTGTGACTGCGATTATTTTGCACCACAGGGCTTTGTAGTTGTTAGGGAATGTTGTATTTTTACACATTTTACAATTTTGATCTTCTCCTTGGTATTCACAGAGCATGTATGCAGAAGAGAGCTTCAAGGTGGTCGTTGCATTTACAGTTGCAGATGTTTCTGAATTTCTGAAAGTGTATTCATGTCTGGTATTTGTTGTGTGAAATGCTTGGTTCTCATCTTATATCAGGTAGGAAGTGTAGTTCCAGACTCATAATAATTTGTATAATAAGATGGTAACTGTGTGAATTTATGTGACTGTAGATGCCCATTTTCAGTCCTAATGCTCTCATCTATAGGGGCAAGCTATTATCAGCCTCATACTGTTTAGTTTGAACTGGTATTAATTGTGTCTAAATTGAACGTTTTTTTTTTAAGTTATGCTGTTATCTTTCATATAAAAAAAAAAAAATAAAATAAAAAATCCAATGGGTAAATGCTCCTCACAGCTGAAACAATTTATATTATTTAGTATATGTAAAGTTGATAAGCTGGAATGATGAAATGCTATAATCTATAATGTGTAAATGCATTAGAGCATGACAACAATAACCTTTGGCAACTTAACAAAGGCAGCAGCTTATTATATTAAAGTCTCTGATAGCATCTGAAAGAGCAGAGTTTGATTCACCTCTATTTGGAGCAGGATGCTATCACTGCAAACTGTTCTTACTAGTCCTACAAATTGGTGGGAAAATCATTGCTTTGTGCATTTGTTTGTTGTGCATGGTTTATGTAAAATGATCCTATATGCCTATGCAGCACTGTACATATATGGGTTGGTATATGTACATGCATGAATGTGTGTGTGTGTGTGTGTGTGTGTGTGTGTGTGTGTGTGTGTGTGTGTGAAGGCTTTATGTGTTTACACCCAAAACAGTCCTCCTATTGTGTCTGCAGATCTGCAACCAGCCCTTCCAGCTAAACTCTATCCATCACCTTCCCAGAAGGTGAGGCTTTTACTTTTAAAGACCAGTTTGTGAGGATTTTATATATTGGATTTTTTTTGTCTTTATTTGGATGATTCACACATCAGCTTAGTACATAGTGTATACTGAAAATGAAAAAAAAAGCATTTGAAGACAAATAGTGATTAAAAAAAGGAGAATAAATGTATGCATAAACACCTTTATAGGAGGAATGTGTTATACTTCCAGTCCACCTCCTAACCCTTATTGCATAGTGTTGCCATATTGTGAAAAGTACTTTATTTTTCTAAAAAGCAGTAAAATCTATCTGCTAAACATAATCATGGTGACATCTACCATTCACCTACCACTCCCACTTCTCATATTTCCTCCTGCTTTTCTCATCATTTCAATTTAAGAAAAAGACATTTGACTGTCAGTAATTGCAATTATATTTATTATTTTAATGTCAACTTACAAGATGTGATATTGAGTTGTGATTGTGTGTCCTTTCTTTTGCTTTTGGGCCTTGAGCTGTAGAGTTTGGTTCTATGTGTAGTGGATTTAATGTACAGGCACCGGGTCAAATGCCATCGGTTGGAAGGAAAAGAGTTGTACCAGGGCCTTACTCAACCATGCAACATCACTAAAACTTATATCATCAAAATCTCAAACATTGCAACATTAAATGTATGAACAATAAAATGGAGAACACCTCTCTGTATTTAGTCAATCTTCCGAAGAGAGGATCTGAGTTCAGGGATGTTCATAGCCTATTTGGTGCCCTGGGCAAACACAGATGTGTGATTTCCATTAATCTTTTTCTGCTTCACCTAATGCAATATAATTCAGCAGGGAAGCCATGAATTCCCTCTCCCCGGCCACTTCTTCTAGCTCTTCCAGGGGAACCCCAAGGCCTGCCGAGAGACCTCCAGTGTGTACTGGGTCTTCCCTTGAGTTGCTGGGTCTGAACCAGGGAGGCGTCCAGGAGGCTCTGCAGGAGATGACCTCCTCTGGCTCCTCTTCTTACCCTATCTCACCTCCAACTCTATGCACTCTCCCCCCTGTGGTGTTTCTTTCCTGTAGATGTCAATCTTTGGTGCTATGGCTTTATTGGACTGCAATGCCTTTGTGACAGTGAGTGTGCCAGTAGGGACCCTACGCTGCTACCTTTGTTGCAGGGCGTCTGTGCAACCTGGCTTCTGTTGTACAGGGTCAAGTGTTTCCAGTACCTGTATGAGAGTTTTACCTGTGATATTTGCTACACTCCCCGCTAGCCTGGATGTGAGGGCTGTTGCCCTGGAAATGGCAAGCTTTTGAAAGCCCTTGCGTATTGTATGAAGCCGCCAACTGGACTATTTTTTGTATTCATCAATGCCCTGAACTTTATTCTTGTGTGTTTACAGTACATGCACATCTACATCTATTTATGGGTGTATGCCTTTGTGACTTTGCCGGGGCAGTCAAGGTTGTGAGCGAATATGTTTTTTAAGCCTGGCCATTCATCACGCCTGCTGCATCTCTTCACGAACTGCCCCACTTTCCATGTCCTGTGTGGCCTTGGCCTTGGCCGCCATGTGCCACCCATTATGTATGTTCAGCAGACTAAAAAGCTTACCTTTTATAAAATTCAGGAGCTTTGTGTGAATAATTACCTTCTGCAGTAACCACTTTTTTCAAAGTTTCAAAAAGCAATATGATAGATGTCAGGGTGAAGCGACAATACCAGCAGAGAAGATCTTAGACACTAAGATGAGAGCATAGGACAGGGCATAAAGGACACACAAAGAGAAAAGAGATAATCAGCAGGAGAAAAGGAAAAGTCGATGAGTAGATCAGCAGAACAACTTGTGTGTTTGTTTTTGTGATTGCAGATATGAACATGTAGCATTGCATCCTAAGATGTTACTTTCTCAAATAAGAGAGCAGGCGATTAGAGCCCTATCAGCTTGCATTATGTGTCTTTTGCCTTAATGTTACCATGTAACCTGTGCATGTACCACATTTTCAGAACCAATTACAGTCTAGATATTGAGAGAACATGTTTGGGAAGTGAGGACATACCGGCATGTCATCTCTATTTTGAAGTATAAATGAACGTCCTTGCAAGTATAAATCTACCATTGCAACAGTGTTTCTCACATACAGTATTAAGGCCTCGCACATGAAGTCGAGTTCATGCTAGAACTGCAGTTTTCTACAGAGCCAGCGCCTGAGGCTTGAGCCTTTCTGCACAACAGAGGAGGTGAATTGGCTTTAAATTGCTTGTGGTTGTGAAGGTGAATATTATTTGGTTCTACATGTTGGTGATATAGATTAGACCCATGACCTGCACTTGCACTTCACCTCACTAGTAGCGTGAGCTGAGAAAGGCTCCAAAAAGGATAATGCAATTTTTAAAAAATACTTTAATTAATTTTATTATTAATAATATGGGAATTTAATTTTGAGTTTTGTTGTAATGGAGACCTACACGGTTAATAGATTTAAACACAAATTAATTGAAATAATAAAAACAAATAGCATTTTTCACACAAACACTTAAAAGTTGATATAATGTAAAACTATAAGTTAGTCTAACTTATCAGAAAGTTAGCAGAAGTAAGGATTAAACATTGTTACAGTATAAAGTTAGAGTTATTTAGAGTTTAGCAAATTCAGAGCAAAACTTAAAATATTCAGTTTATTTGCCTATTTTTTGCACTATATGACATATGTTTCACAGATAATAATCGTGCCCAATTGTTTATTTATACTATTGTTTTCATATATTTACTGCTATTTTAATTTCATATTTACATTATATTCCTTATTTTCTTTTTGTGATATTGATGTAACAATATGGTGAGGTTACATTATGAGCCGTCTTCAGGGTTTCCTACATTACCTGCGTATTTGCTGTCACCATAAATGTGGCTGTGGACTGTTCTTAGCATTTTTGTTTTAGCTGTTGTCAAATTTGCAGCCTTGTTGTATCTTTTTTATCCATGCACATGTTCTGTACATGTATTTTTTAAATATTGGAGTGTTTCCTGCTCTTTGTGTCTTTCTTGAGCTCTGTGAATGCGTTCTTTATTGCTTCATTGTCACAGCCATCATGTCCTGATGCTTCTTTATTCACAATCGTCCTTAAAAACCTTCTGTGTGTGACAGCTTAAAAATAAGCCTCTTCTTTCACACCTTAATACCAAATCCTTCCACATGGTAATGTGGTAAATAAAATTAAAAAAAATAATAATATATAAAAATAATATATATATATATATATATATATATATATATATATATATATATATATATATATATATATATATATATATATATATATATATATATATATATATATACAGAAGTGGATACTTACAAGGCTACACTCATCTTTGTACATGAAACATGAAAATGTGGCCAAATAATACTTTTTTTGACCTGATAGGGCTTGTTGATGCCACATGAGCAAAGCTACAGTAATTATATGACTGCATGATTATATCATCATACCCCAATTTTCTAATCAGCAAGTCACAATAGATGTCTTTCTGTAGCTGCCACTCCTTTCAATGCCTGCTGGAAGAGTGAATAATTCTAGAAGACATTGACTGTACTCAAGTGAGCTGTGGTAGTGAGAAATAATTATCATGATATGTGATGGCAACAAATGCCACACTGGGTCTGTGCACACCTTAGCAGCCAATGTATAATATATATACATAAAGCTTCCAATATGACATTGCATAGGGAATGCATACACACAAACGTAGGATCATATCTGAAAATTTGGTTGCTCAATTCATGCAAAGCAGAAAGACCGAAAGAAAGAATACATTCATTTTCACCACTGACAGAATCCGTTGCCCTCTCATACATCAAAAGGAAAAAAAAATGTCTGCACCTTTGATAAATGTGTACACCAGAGACACAAATCAGAAACATACTACACATTTATTTTGAGAAATATTCTACCTAACTGACACACATGTGCAGCACATAGAGTTTATGCTTTTCACAGCTATTGTTTGCTCTGACACTTGTCTCCATGGATGACAGTGTTATTCGCAAAAGCCTTGTTATAACACTGAGCTAGTGCATATATCACAGAGAGGACACCTGCTTCTTTTTTGTATGTGACACACGTCTTTATGTTTACACATGCAACTGGCAGATAATAAATTAATTTACTCACTGTGCATGGACCAATTTGGAGGACAACCACCAACCATGGCAATGAATTAGTTAGCAAATCAGTTCATCTTTGTTTTATGGATTACACAAACCAGGAATATTAAACACATTGCTTCCTGCCTGAGCAGCTGAGGGATTATCGCTCCTAGGCAGATTTATTCTGTAAAAGGCTGTGGCCTCTGGCAGACCGGGTTCACAGTCTGTTGCAGTGAAGCTAGCTAACCCTGACTTTAGCCTGAGGGTAGTTTTATTCTCCTCAGGAGCAGACTTAGCTTCCAGTGAGCAAGGTTAATGTTCTGCTTGTATCAGTGTGACCCTGATGACTGGTTCACAGTGAGCCTTTCTCAGAAAATGACACAATGTACAAGCCTTTTGACAAACTTAAGAGTCATTACTTATTTCTCTCAGGCACCCTGTAATTAGATTATAAAATCCAACAAATCCTAAAATTTTCAGGTACTAAAATAATCAAATATATTTAAATTAACCCAACCTAATGTATTGAACACCAGGTTTTTAATTTTACATGTAACCACACTCTTCACATTGTATTTGACTTCAAAAATAATTTGTATTTCCCAACTCTATATAATAGACACATGATTACAGACACTGATTATATTAGATTTTTAAAATTTAGCCCTGGATGTTAGCCCACTATCACAGCTATCGCCCCATTTATGTTGGCTAGCTAGCCATTTTAAATTTGGCTTTTATTTGCAATTTTGACAATACAAAAGACTAAAACTTTAATTGTCAGTAAATGCGATGAGAGACATGTGCTCTGTCGCTGTGCAATTACCATGTGATTCGACTAAAAAATATTACCTGCAGGTCACGAAGAAGAAAAAAACAATTTGAGAGTAATTAAAAACTTTGTTTTGAGGCCTTTGGACATATTTTAGTTTAATATAAATCAAACTTGAAACCCAACAATTTTCTGATTTAAAGAGCAGTTATTAGTTTGAATGAACATGTGCATGTTACAACGCTCCTTGATTTCAAGCCGCTCTGCATATCTTTTAAAAAAGACAGTTTTATTAGTTTTGCTTGACATGGCCTCATGTATCGCACATGGTGGATATGGTGCATATGGAAAAAAGCTAATGTCCTCAGTAATTTATGCATTAACCAGGTGGTGATGACCCCTCCCCTTTTCACCTGTTTATAAGGGGGGAAACTGAATAGCAGAGGGAGAGTTTTCCCCCGGACGGGTTTGCGTGCGGGACGCGAGGCGCGGCGAGTGGAGCTGCCTGTTTTGATCCACCTGGAGCGAGGTGGATTTTCCCTGCTGGCGTGAGCGGTTTGTGTTTCTTTTGTACCACCGCCAATAATTTTTTTTTTTTGTGAGTTCCTTTGCCTCCTGTCTCCACTTCTTTTTCTGGTTGCCCGGATCCCTTTTGTTGGGAGACCACGTCGGTCGCTCACATTTGGTGGCAGCGGTGGGATCTGTGGCGCCACCTGAGAAGCTGGAGAGAGGAGGTGGAACTCGCGGGCTGACAGTTACCGAGAGGATTGGCGGCGGTGTCGGCGAGAGTGTCGGCGAAAGTGCCGGCGGAGACGGTCGGCGAAAGTGCCGGCGGAGACGGTCGGCGGAAGTGCCGACGGAGACGGCCGGCGAAAGTGGCCGATGGGTTGCCGGCGGGACGCAGCAGGACAATGGCGGGGCTACGACCGGAAACGGAGAGTGGTCGAGCGGGCCCCGGGATGGACACCGACCACAGTCGCGTACTTTTGTCTCGCCACCCAGTTCGCGAGACTCCAGAAGGGGAGGGAAGTGTGAGAAGGTGATGACCCCTCCCCTTCTCACCTGTTTATTAGGGGGTGAACTGACCTGGTGCGAGGTGGATTGTTTGCCTGCTGATGCAAGCTTATATGCTGCGGTTTTGTGTGTACCACCGTCAAACGTTTTTGGTGAGTTCCTTTGCCTCCTGTCTCCACTTCTTCTTCTGGTTGCCCTGATCCCTTTTGTTGGGAGACCACGTCGGTCGCCCACAATCCCTTAGTGGCTGCACTGCAGCATGCTCTGTGAATGAGAAAACACAGGGCAGGACTCAGGGAACACAGCAGATTTAAAAGTTAATAAACGTGCAGCTGCATTCTGGATCAGCTGGAGAGTCCTTAGAGACTTTTTGGTGCAACCGGACAGTAAAGAATTGCAAGAGTCAAGCCTGGAAGTAACAAATGCATGGATACGTTTTTCCGCATCTTTCAGAGATAGGAAGTGTCTGACCTTGGCTATGTTGTGTAGATGAATGAAGGCAATCCTAGAAATATGTTTAATGTGGACAGAGAATGACAAGTCCTGGTCAAAAATGACTTCAGGTTTTTCACAGTGGAGCTAGAGGCCAGGGAGATGTCATCCAGGATAGCTATATCACTGGATATTAACTTTCTCAGGATTTCGGGCCTGAGTACAATTATTACTGTTTTGTCTGAATTTACTAGAAGAAAATTGCAGGTCATCCAGGATTTTATATCCTTAAGACAAGCTAGAAGTTTAGCTAGCTGATTGGTTGCATTCGGCTTAATTGATAGATACAGTTGTGTATCGCCTGCATAACAGTGGAAATTAATACAGTGTTTTCTAATGATTTTACCCAATGGGAGCATATAGAGAGCGAAAAGTATTGGTCCAAGCGCAGAACCTTGTGGAACCCCATGATTAACTTTGGTATGGATAGAAAAAACATTATTGATATGGACAAATTGGGAATGATCTGAGAGATAGGACTTCAACCAGTTTAGTGCAGTCCCTTCTATACCAATAAGATGCTCTACTCTCTGTCATAAGATATGATGGTCAACAGTGTCAAATGCTTGTATAAGTTATTGTTGTGTTAAAAGTCACACAGCTGTTTAGCAACTGCTTTTTTCAGAATCTTAGAGAGGAAGGGAAGGTTGGAAATGGGTCTATAGTTGGCTAAAATGCTTGAGTCAATTGCAGGTTTTTTAAGGAGAGGTTTAAATACAGCTACTTTAAAGGACTGTGGTACATAGCCAGATAATAAAGACATATTTAATATTTCTAGTAAGGAAGGGCTAATCAAAGGGAAATTGTCTTTTAGCAAGCCGAATGGAACAGGGTCCAAAAGACTGGTTGAAGTTCCATTAGCCACAGATGGAACATAGCGTTATTTCATGCAGAGCCATGAAATTGTATTTATTGGAGCTGATTGGCCTCAGCTGTTTCCAGCAGTTTTCACAATCCCTGACTCATCCACAGCAGGTGTACACTGTTGACATTTTAACCTGATGCTGTTGTACTTCATTCAGCAGCATCATTCAGCCTGGTGGGCTCTTGCCAACGCAGTATGCTGCTGCAGTACAAGCAAACGTTTGTCAAAGTACATGTGCAGTATGTGTGTGTATATATGAGAAAGTGACTGTGTGAGCGTCTACCCACTCTAGCCTCATCATCATCTTTGTCTCTCATCAGGGTGTTTCACCCTCTGCATGGTGACACACTACCTGAAAACATAAAAGTGTCACAATGCGCACACAGACACACACACACACACACACACACACACACACACACACACACACACACACACACACACACACACACACACACACACAGAGTGATTTATTTTTTGGGGTGGGTATGATCAACCAATGAATTGAACCCTCCAGTTAATCAGTATCATATGTTAATATTGTGTTAAACATACACAACACGATAACATCAGGATATAATGAATTTTGTGCTACAGTACTGGACATTCTGGACGCCCCTCTTGGAGGCGCAAAATGGTTTAGTCCACCCACAGACAGCGGATGGCAACAAAGGTTATGTCAATGAGCTCAGATTAAATAGAGGCCAAATGCATCTCACTATAATTCCTTCCATAACTGGTTTGTTAATTGCCTTTTTGAGCATTTAGGAAATAGGCTGTAGAACATAGGGTGGTTTAGATAAAACATGATTTTGACTAAAAAACTTTAAGTTTTTTCTTCAGAGAAGAAAAATTCAAGCTAAACAGTTAATGATGACAGTTTTTTTTTTTTATTTAAACAGTTGTTTACTTCTATAAAAAAATGCAAACAACACATGAAAAAGGATTTTGATGTTAAAATAACTACATTTATTTAAGATTTAGAGCTTTTAAAACATAATATAAACATAACAAAAAAATCTATTTACACATGTTTGCATGTGTTTGAACTATTTACAAGTGTATACATGTATGTATACGCATACATGTATCGATAGCAATTTCTTGTGTGTGAGTATGTGTGTCTGGGTGTAAATTGACTCGGTTCGATCCTCTACATCAGTAATGTAACATCAGTTTCCTGAAGGCCAGCAGATAAATATCAGCTGGAACTAACAACAATCTTGTAAGATTAATTCATCACAAACAAAACAAAACAAGGCACAAACATCTCATATTTTGTCTGAAGTTATGTTGATCACTGCTGACTGGGTCCCTAGTAGCAGTGCCACATTGTCTATATCGTCTTAAACTATTATGGTGTGTGTTTGTTGTCTGATCAGCGATATTCAATAACTTGGGTTTTAGGAGGGGTTATCTGACCTGTGCATTGTCTAAATGTGTGTGTGTGTGTGTGTGTGTGTGTGTGTGTGTGTGTGTGTGTGTGTGTGTGTGTGTGTGTGTGTGTGTGTGAACATAATTAAGTTAGAGAATGTGGTCCCATTACAGCACATAAGAAATGAAAAATGGATATGTGTGTGTGTGTGTGTGTCTTTCTGACAGATGCAGATTTTAATCTCCTCTCTTTGCCCCGCTTCCTTGCTCACACTTCTTCATACCCATTTCTCTTTCATTACGCTTTTAATCAATATCACTGCATTTGTAATTATATATGTTTTTTTTTTTCCTAGGAAATAAAAACGATTGATAAATGATGATCAAGCCGTCCTGTCAGTTTCCATACTGTACACCTGTGACATATTGTCATTATTGCTATGCTGGGTGCTCTTTCCAACTTTTTCCATTTGTTTTTATTGTTTCCCTTTCTTGACTCCATCAAAAAGGCTGAGGTATACAGTAGAGAAAGAATAGGTAGAACACTGAGAGCAATAGATATCACATGATGTGGAAGAATCAAAAAGAGGACAACAGAAGTCAAGCTATTAGAAAACCACTGTTACCAAAATGATATTTTTTTTTATTTTATTCACATGAACCTCACTTAAGCTGTCATGAAAGAAAAAGATTTTAATTGTTTTTAATTGAATTAGGTGCCTGCTCATCAGGTTGAAGTTAAATAATTTATATGGAGTCATTAACATAGTGAAGTGAAAAAAATCCCAAGGAGAGTTGAATAGGGTTATAAATTCTGGTTGTGACATTAGCGTGTTACCAGGCCATACAAAACACAGCATTATATTTAATTGGTCAAAGATGTAATTTAATGACAGAGCTATCATGGTTTTAATGTCATATGGTTAACATAATGTGATGACACAACCCCATTGCATATCAAAAGTGATAAATGGGTTATTTTGAGCCTCATGCATATGTTGTTTCATGGTTACACTAGAAAACATCTGTGGGATCCTGAGATTTTAAGCCTGTGTTTTTAGATCTGTGTACACATGTAACTTCATTTATGTATGAATATCGCACTCCTTTAAACCTCAATAACCGTAATGCAATTTCCTCAGAGATAATAATAATAATTGCTGAGTTTCAATCAACCCTTTAAACACATGGTGCAGGTTTATATTTTGATAAATATAGACAAATAAAAAAAGAAATACTGAGTCTAATTTATTTTTTAAAAATGAATAAATAAAAATTCAAGAAATAAGACATGACTACTGACACTGCACATTTTTCTTCTTCACCTTTTGTGTGCCTCAATCATGATGGTAAAAAACCTCAATTGCTTCATTGCTGATCATCATAGCCTGGTGCACAGATAAAATAAAAAAAAAGTATGACATGAAATTCAAACATTCTGTCCTAAACTATGCAGAAGAAAACAGGGCAGCTGCAAAATGTTTTAAAAAATGTAAGTTATATGGTAGTTATACGGGTTTGATAAAAGAATCCTAGAAACTGTCTAAAATAAACACCTGATCTGTTAAATGATTGAACATGAAGGCCTAGCTATTATTTGGTAATTTACAATAGGTCTGAGCATAAAACCACTGAAAAAACACGCAGAGATGCTCTAAAAAGCTCTAAAAAGATGGTCACACTGTCACACCGCGGTGAGGTTTGTCCTGTCTTGGAGTTTTTGTCTTGTCACTTCCTGTTTTATTTTGAAAATCTAACTCTCCTCTCGTTTCAGGTCACTTGCCCTTCCTCATGTGTCACCGGTCTGATTGTCTGCTCCGCCCTGATTGTTTCCACCTGTTTCCAATTACCTTGTATATACAATGTCTGCGTCTCCCCTTGTCTTGTGCTGAAGTGTTTCGTCCCATACGTTCACCCAAGCCATTCGAAATCCCCTAGTCATAGTTCTTGTTGCCTTGCCTGTCGTGCTGTCCTCTTCGGAGCGATTTTTGTGTTGTAGTTTTCATAGCCTTAGTTTAGATAGTTAATTGTAGATTTTCAGTTCAGCCTTTTGTTTTCAGTTCTTACTGTAGTTCCTCTGGTTATTAAGAGAGATTTTGGTTTGTAGTTATTAGTGTAGTTCCTCCAGTTATTAGGAGAGATTTTGTTTTATAGTTATTAGAGTATTTTTCCTCCAGCTTTTTAGGAGATAGTTTAGTTTCTACCTCAATCATAGTCCCTAGTTATATTAGTCTAGTCCTTTATAGTATATCGATTTATAGTCATAGATAGCAATAGCCATAGATATTTCTTTGTATTTTGTCATAGCCCTCCTTGCTCCCCGTGGAAGAGGTTGCCTATCTATTAATAAAACCCGCTCTGCATCTGAGTCCTCTTTTGAGTCCCGGCCTGACAGTACACTTCGGCCAGTATGGATTTAGCGGAGAGAGAACAGCTCACGGCAGCCCTGCGAGCCCAGGAGGCCCGGCTCTCCCGTCAGGAGGAATTCCAGACCGCCCTGGCCTCCCAGATGGCGCTCCTATCTTCGCAACTCCAGGGTCTGCACGATCACCTAGTGCAGACGAAGGCAGCACCTGAGCCTCCAGTAGTAGCGCCCACCAACCCAGTGAATCCCGTTCCATCGATGACGGTAGTGGGAGCAGCATGTAAGTTAGCTCCACCAGCACGATTCTCTGGCGAACCGGGCTTATGCAAAACCTTCCTCATAGACTGTTCAATACATTATGAGCTAAACCCCAAAGCTTTTCCCACTGACCGATCAAAGATTGCTTTTATGATTTCCCACCTGGCCGGGAGAGCCAAGGCTTGGGCTTCGGCAGAGTGGGCCCGAGACTCCCCAGTTTGCAGTTCATTCTCGGAATTTGACTCTACAGAAAATTTTTGACCCAGTCACGACTAACCGGGAAAAGGCTCAGGAGCTGAGCGGGCTGAAACAGGGCAATAACTCCGTCTGTGACTATGCCATCCAGTTTCGCACCTTATCGGCGGGGGTTGGTTGGAATATGACAGCCCTATATGATGTGTTTTTAAAGGGATTGGCAGCTCTGATCCAGGACCTCCTGGTTCCTCTGGATCTACCCACGGACCTCGACTCGCTCATCGCCCTCGCTATCCGGACGGATAACCGAGCCCGCCAGCTCAGGCAGCAACGCACTGTGAGAACCCCGCCGGTGGAAGGGTCCATACGCCCACAAACACCAGATTGGCCGGTAACCCGTCGATCATCACCAGAGCAGCGTCACCGTCATCCTCCAGAAGAATACGGAGAACCCATGCAGCTGGGGAGAGCCCGACTATCGCCGAAGGAACGACAGAAACGGCTACAGGAGGGTCGCTGTTTCTACTGCGGGGAACCCGGCCATCTCGTCGCCACCTGCCCTGCCAAGAAGAACCTGGTGGTGAGTAACTTCAAGGGTGCAAGCATCCCACCACGTACTCTCACTACCGTCCAGGTAAAACACCACACCACCACTGAGCTTAAAGCACTTATAGACTCGGGGGCGGACGAGAGCCTGATAGACGGGCGCTTAGCGGAACAACTGGGCCTCGAAACAGAACTTTTAGCTAAGCCCATCCGCGCTAAAGCTCTTAATGGACAGGACCTTTTCACCGTCACACACATCACAGCACCTCTCAAATTGAACATCAACAACCACCAGGAGAGCATTCGTCTGTATGTAGTCAAGTCACCCTCTCAGACTCTCATTTTAGGACAGCCATGGTTACACCGCCACAATCCCCACATAGATTGGAGATCAGGGGAGATCCTGAGGTGGGGAGCGGACTGTGTGAAAGTCTGTATGAAACTCCCACGGCAAGGAAAAGAGGTCACAGGCAATAGACAGATTTCTGTTAACTCCGTCACAGACCCCAATTTCCCGGACCTGAGCTCCATACCCTCCTGCTATCATCATCTTAAAGGGGTATTTAGCAAAACCAAGGCTCTGTCCCTCCCCCCTCACCGACCCTACGATTGTGCGATCGATCTGATTCCAGGCTCCACCATTCCCAGAGGCCGCCTGTACGCGGTCTCCGGACCAGAGAACGAGGCCATGAGGGAATATATCGATACCTCCGTGAAGGCTGGACTGATTCGCCCCTCTTCATCACCCGCCGGAGCGGGTTTCTTCTTTGTGAAGAAAAAAGACAGCTCTTTAAGACCATGCATTGACTACAGCCCCTTAATGACATAACCATTAAGAACCAAACCAATTTGACCAGCTCCAACAGGCCCAGATCTTCACCAAGTTAGATCTTCGCAATGTGTATCATCTGGTGCGCATAAAGGAGGGTGACGAGTGGAAGACTGGTTTAATACCCCTAGAGGCCACTACGAATATATGGTCATGCCATTTGGTCTTACTAACGCCCCGGCTGTATTCCAGGCCATGATTAACGACGTACTAAGAGACTTTCTCGATCACTTGGTGTATGTATACTTGGACGATATACTTATCTACTCCCCTGACCTGACTACCCACCAGGACCATGTGACCCAGGTATTAAAAAGACTTCTCGAAAATGGGCTCTATGTCAAAGCTGAAAAGAGTGAATTCCATGCCGACACCGTCTCCTTCCTGGGCTTCATCGTAGCCCCTGGAAGAGTACAGATGGACCCGGCTAAAATTAGCGCTGTAGTCGATTGGCCCACACCTGATAGCCGCAAAAAGGTGCAGCAATTCCTTGGGTTTGCTAACTTTTACAGGCGGTTCATCAGAGGCTTTAGCGCAATAGCTGCTCCTCTCCATGCTCTTACCTCCACACAGGTGCAGTTCCACTGGTCTCCAGAAGCTGATGCGGCCTTTCGAGCCCTCAAGCATCGCTTTACCTCGGCCCCCATCCTCACCCTGCCGGACCCTCGACGACAGTTCGTGGTAGAGGTGGACGCCTCTAATGAGGGGATCGGGGCCATCCTTTCACAGCGGTCAGAGCAGGATGGTAAGATGCACCCTTGTGCTTTCCTGTCACGGCGACTATCCAAGGCGGAGCGGAACTACGACGTCGGTAACCGGGAGTCGTATTTGGTTACCAACCTCCTGTGTTCCCAGACAATGAGCAGGAGGCGTCTGTTCCCTCCGCCCATGCCATGGTTCGCCGCTGCCACCGCATCTGGGCAGCCGCCAGGGAGGTTCTAATTCGCCAAGGGGACCAGGTCAAGAAAACTGCAGACCGCAAGAGGCGACCCGCCCCAACTTACCGGCCAGGCCAGAGAGTGTGGCTTTCCGCCAAGGATCTTAACCTGAAGGTTCCGTCCAAGAAGTTGGCGCCGCGATTCGTGGGCCCGTTCCCAATCACCAAGCTCATTGGCCCTGCAGCAGTTCGCCTTCGCCTGCCCCGATCCCTCCGTGTTCACCCGACCTTCCACGTAAGCCGGATCAAGCCCGCCAAGGAGAGCCCGATGGTCCCAGCCGCCGCCCCTCCACCGCCCCCAGAAGTGATAGACGGCGGTCCGGTCTACAAGGTCAAGCGGTTACTGGCAGTTCGCAAACGGGGCCGAGGTAAACAATATCTGGTGGACTGGGTAGGATATGGTCCGGAGGAGAGGCAGTGGGTCCCGGCGCGTTATATCCTAGACCTTACGCTCATCACAGACTTCCACAGGGACCACCCTGACCAGCCTGGGCCGTCATCAGGTATTTTTCCTCCAGCTTTTTAGGAGATAGTTTAGTTTCTACCTTAATCATAGTCCCTAGTTATATTCATAGTCTAGTCCTTTATAGTATATTGATTTATAGTCATAGATAGCAATAGCCATAGATATTTCTTTGTATTTTGTCATAGCCCTCCTTGCTCCCCGTGGAAGAGGTTGCCTATCTATTAATAAAACCCGCTGTTCTACTCTGCATCTGAGTCCTCTTTTGAGTCCCGGCCTGACACACACTCTTCCATATAAAGTGTTATGAGGACAAGAAATACAGTCAATCAGATTATTCTGTATGGCTGGCATTCGAGATGAATTGTTTTTCATTTTAAAATACTGGTAGTTGAGGAGAGTGCAGGCTATGTGAAAGGACTAGGATGCCACAGTTGCTTGGCTTAAATCATCTGAGCTGAAGCCATTTCTTCCAGACAATAATGTAATTCAAGCCCGTAAGCAGACAAGGTAGACATTCACTTCTGGCAGTTATAGTCCCAGAAAGTAAAATCTGAATCACTGAAGGCTTTTGCAGAGCAACTGTTCCTGAAATTGTCATTTTGTTTTCTATTACCTGCAGTGACCTTCAATTTGAAGAACAGTATGTAGCACTGGTCGTTGCTGCTGTCAAATCCTTTGTTGCACTGTAAAAAAAACAATCGCTCAACGAGTTGTGCACAAAGAGAAAATTAAAAAAATGATTGAGATATTTTTCCACTGGAAATTTCAGCAATCATTAAAATGTATACAGAAAAATAGAATACTCTGCAGCAGTTGCCAGGGCCACTTCAACAGAGGACTATCTACTTTTTGTTTGCATGCTCCATGTGGATTCTAGATGCAATTTATGAGCTATTTTTGTCAAGATCAGTATAGAGTACAATACCAATTCACAGCATTCAGTTTAAAGCCAAACCATTACTATACCTGATTGGATAGACGTCACAATCAAATTTTTAAATGCAAATACTCTTTAGCAAATCAGTTTCTTATTGAATTTAAAATGCAGTTATAGAGATTAAATTAGGGACAAAAAGGGATGATCAAACTAGTGGTAATTTAGTCATTCAAACAAAGTTAGGAATTGTGAGGGCCAGCTGACAGTGTTTCCCCATGCATTCACAAGTATATCTACAATATACTTTTTATAGTAACTGTGACTCTTCCCTTAATGTGACAATCCTATAGCTTTATAGACTGAACACCAGTTTCAGTTACGTTGTTTCTAAAAAATCATGTTTGTCTGTGATTTTCAGAAAGGCACAAATCAAAGTGCTAGTAGATTTCAAAATGCTTTGCTGTTTAAGTTGTAAATCAAGCACAGTGCCATGGCTGATTACCAAAAATAATAGAGAAATTAGTTGTAGCTATTATGCCATTAGCTGTGCACATAATAAAATTTCTACCTTAGTAATTTCTCTGAGAAATGCACCTTGGACATCATATTTATCTTCTAGTGTGAAACGTACACAGTCTGATACCTTCAACATTTTACCAAAGGATCTGATATTTTATGTTTCTGTCTATAATGGGGAATGGATTGACCTATTTACTTCCTAAATCAGGGGCTTTTGAAATAGGTTTGCAGCTGTACTTTTGGATGCCATGTATCTTGGTCAGCTGATTCGTTAAAGAAAGAGTTTAAAAATAAATTTGTATGTCTGACCCTTAATCTTCAATTCTAAAATGAAAAAAGAGTAAACATCTACCTACAAACATTAACATTTCTCTAAAATGGCACTGACATCTACAGGTACTGACAGCCCCTGCCTCCTGAGTTGACTGGAGGTGGTAATGAGACAGTAATGATGAGCCTTTTTACCACATATCATTAATCTGCCACTGACTGGAAGTACAAACAGATGGCTTTTATGAGGCTGGTTATTTCCCAGAGGTCTTGGTCGTATCGACTGGGGCAGGATATGACATTCCTTTTATCACAGTATTAATGTGTATATGTGTGTGTGTGTGACATAGCCAGTGAGGAACAACACTGATACTCCCAGTTCTTACAGTGTAATCCACCACTAATAGATGCAACAGTTGGTAGGTCTTCTAAAACTCCTGAAACCTTTTCAGTCAACAAATTGAGGTGATGTTCCACTTGCTGTTTGTTTTTAAGTGTACTGTATTAAAAACACTGACTGGTAATTAAAATGGTGCCTATCCATGTTTGTGTAAGCATTCTTATTAATTCAGGAATAAAACCTGAGCAGTCACTCACCATGTAATTACAATGCTGAAATTGATACAACAGGGGTAAACTACATGAGAATAACATGAGAATATATGAAAATACCCAAGTGTACTGAGTAAACATTCAAAAGCAATTTTACAGTAGCTTCCAAACAGCTCATGTTCTGACCTATTGGTTTCTGTTGATCAAGAGACAACACATCCCTCACTAGCTTCATTTCAATGGAGCAGCCAATAGAGCACAGCTGTGTTTTTCAACATTAGATACAGTATTTAATCACACAGATTACATTGCTGGATTTATGTGCCTCTAGACATCGAATGGGACATTGCAAACTGGGGATTTTGCCTGATTCATTGTGTCCTGTGTCTCATTTTGACAGCTCTGGCTGTTCTCAAAGCATACTTATCTCTTTGGTTTTCCTCCTGCAAGACAGCTCTGATGTGGCTCCAGCGGAGGATCTTCCAGAGAGGCCACATTGTCCCAGAGGGTGCCCCAGGCAGCTGTGCCCTGCCAACAGACCAACCTCCTGGGAATCAGGATGCGTGCACAGAAACACACATGCCAGAAAACACAGACACGCCGAAATATGACACTGCTGGCTTGATAACACAGAGCGCAGTCTGACTTTGTCCTTACGGCAGCATGACATGTTGAATTGTCTCTTACTGTGTTCAGAACAATACACAAAGCACAACAAGATTATTAAATCACACTTGTTTACTGTTGCTTATCTTCTCACTGAAAGGCAGTATTACATAATGTATTAAATGTATATTTTTAGCCATGCGAGAGGTTGATAGGGGGGTCGCTTCATATAGAAACTCATGGTGCCCAGAGGATGAACCCTTCTGACTTTGGTTAACCCCAGATTGTTCCTGTTCCTTGTTTCTACTTTGATTGTTTTTTTTATAAAATGCCATTATCAGGAAAAGTGACCACAAGTGACCTTGAATATATTAATCTAGTATTTGTCAAAGGCCAACTGTGGAATATTTTGACATCTATTAGATCCAGGTATTCATTTATATGCAATATATTCATATATTCTAATAACTGTTATCTCATGACTTTAACCATAGTGCCACCTAGAAGTTGTTAATTTATTTTTAATTTTTTAAAATTTTTATTTTCTTTTATCAAAGTATCTATCAATCACAGTAAATCTATCATTGCTAAATCTACCAAAACAGCTTTACCAACCACAAAACATGAAAATATAACAGGAAAATGAAGTTAGCATCTTACCTGTCCAAGAGAAGAATGAAAAAGCTCATCAGAATCCATCTTGAAGCTGATGCAATTGTGTGGTTCCCTCCGTCTTAACCAATGTTTATCGCCTTAGTTGTGAGACCGTCAGCCCAATTTCTTTTTATTTTTGGAGGTTGGCTTTGCAGTGTAGACAGTTAGATAGTTACCAATGTTGAAAAAGCATTTTTTTCTCAAAGACTTTCTACTTATTGAATGAAGCTTTCACCATCTATAAGGTTTTACATGTGGACCCTCATTTCTAGATCACAGAGAAAATGAATGCATACAGTACTGAAATAAACCAAGATTCATTTAAGTGGTCTGCCACAGCGAGATTTTCCTAAAGCCTGAATACACAGCTATAATTAGATAAAGATCATACCACTAAAATCTTACTATTTTTTTGTTTTAGTTTTGACATCAAAGACAAAAAGCTTCATTTGACAGCTTCATTGTTAGCATTTATTTGCACTCAAAAGCTATTGAGTTTAAAATCTGGTACCAGGATTTATATAGGCAACAGCCACACAACTTTTATCAATACAATTCTGATGATATTTCTATTGCACATTTCATTCATTAAATACAACAGAGTGTACTCACAAAAAAAGATGAGACAGGAGAAGAACAAAAAAGACAGAACAGTATAAAATGGATTAAACAAAAAAAGCAAGGTTGAAAATACAGGTTTTAAAGTGGCATTTAAAAATGTCAATAGCTCATGCTATTGCAAGACGTTCAGGGAGCCTGTTGCAGAAATGGCAGCCATAAAAGAGTCAGGTCTTACTCCTAACTTTTGGGGCTATTAAGAGATTGTAACAGGTGCAATGATCAGCACTGGTGTGATGTGAGGCCTCTGTCTGGTCTTTGTGAGAGCTCAAGCTGCAGCATTCCTTATCAATTGTTATTGCTTGACTCTTTTCTTTGGCAGACCAGACATGAAAGGCATCACTGTAATACAGCCCTCTTCTAACAAAAACATAAATTAACCTTTCAGTGTCACCCTGGGAGAGAAAAAGTTGTTTCTTGAATGACAAAATTATATTTCATTTATTGTATTCCTCTCCCCCTCTCTCTCTATACATACACACACACACACACACACACACACATATATATATATATATATATATATATATATATATATATATATATATATATATATATATATATATATATATATATATATTATAACATATAATCAAGAAGCTGCAAAGGCATTTTAGAGGACTCATGAAAACCATGAAAAACACCACCTGCCACCTGCATTGCACCACGAGAACTTTTCCCGGCAGGTCGGCTTTCATATTTATTGTATGGTAACAAAGAGCTCTCACCAATGTCACACATGTTCACACATGTCCGGGATTACTGTTTAGTGTGAAGGAGGTGTGGATAATATGCTTTGATAAGCATGCAATCTTCCACTCTGAAGAGCAGTGACCTTTGTCGTTATATTCAACATGTGTGTGAACAGTTTTAAGCTTCTGTTCATAGACCTTCTTAGCAATTCTAAGCAACCTAAATCAAGATGAACAGAGGTCAAAATGTTTTTTGTAACTTTGCATATATTCCCTCTTCTGTCTGTGGATATATTTCTTATTTGCTTGTTCACTGAATATTCTGGGGCTGTTCAAATATCAGGGAATTTTGCCCCAAATACTGGAGGTTAATGGAAACTTTCCTAAATTACATCTAAACTAATTACTACCAACGGTAAATGACTTAGACTTGTCCCCTCCAGAGTGGCTGTTGATTTTGGTACCAGCTGGAAGAAATACAGAGGACTGATCTTGCAGTGGGATTGAGCCTTTTCAAACCTGACAGAACATGAAAACAGCATCTTGGCATACACACTAATTAATTACTCCATCTTTGAATCCTGCTCCAAAACATTCTTTGTAACTGAGGGTTTGACAAAAGCAAATGATTGTGTTGAAAGCTAAAAGTGCAACTCCTGGCTTTTAACATTTTATATTGTTCATGCAGTAAACAGACTTTATTGTGTTGGAAATGTTTCACAGTCCTGAGTTTACAGTTAATGACGGTGACACAGAACTGAAAATGTCACAATAGTTGATATTAACCTGTCTTTTCTATAATAATAAAAAGGTCTATTCTACTTAAACCTCTGCTCTTATTTCTCACCTTTTCTTGTCAGTTTTCTTGTACATGATCTGTGAAGGGTCACAGACATTGTCAGGGCACTGTGGCTCTGACCCTTTACTTCTACTTCTGATTGTTTTTAACAGCAGTTGGAGGAACTAACATTTCAAATTCACAAAAGATTAGAAGTACCAGAAATTCTTTTGATGCTTCAGAATAAGCAATAATCATGCAAATAGCCACTTTCAGGTCATAAGTTCTAAGGATAATATAGACAATTCTCCATGCATCAAAGACTCAAGAAAACAGAGAAATGCACACAGCCTGAATCTAGAAGTTTGACATTTCAGGGCTTCTTTCATCTATCTTGACTTGTGATGTCATGAAGTAGCTCCTTCCACCTGTAGAGGTTTTAGTGCAGCCCATCTGCCCCATCACTAAACCCTGTTGTCCCCACTGTCACACCCACCTTTTCAGTCCTCCAAGTGAAAATCAGCCAATCAGAAGAAAAACTTCATGAAAATGAGACAATCCAGAAAAACTGTGTTTTCTTGTGCTCCAGCCAGGTACTTGGGAAAGCTCTGTAAAACTACATTTAGTTGAATATTTTTACTTAAAATATATATGTGAATGCAATATATCATGGTGAGGGTATCACAACAAAAAAAAACATGACAAGTATGTTATAGTTACCAGAAAGTAGCTTACAGAACATTATTTTGGAATATACCATGAGGATTAGTGGGGTTAGATGCAAATTAGAGAAAATTTAAAAGAGGAATTTAAAATCTTTCTTAAAATCCACTTCAGATTCAGATGCAGAGTTGGAAAGACATCCAGCAAGAGAATGTTGGAAGCATGAAGCATCGTTTCCTTTTTTTGAAAACTGTTTCTAAATTGTATATCGATGCTTTTAATGTTTTATGTAAAGCACTTTGAATTACCTTGTTGGTGAAATGTGCTTTACAAATAAACTGTTCTTGCCTTGCCTTGGTTTGAAATACATTGTGCAATACCACATTGTATAAAGAAATTTAAATGAGTATTTAATCCTAAATAATGACTATATGAAAACAAGAGAAAAAATATGAGGGAGTTAAAAACAACTTGTAGTGCTCCAGGACATCAGCAGGTTATAACATCCCTGAAGATGCACACCACTGTAGCTTGCATTTATTTAACCTGAGGCTCTCTGTGTCCTTAACACAAAACTTTACTAGTAGCTTTCAATTCCGCTGGGCAGTCCTGCTGAAGGCCAGTGAAAGGTCAAAATATTCCAATTAATGCCACAGAAAAAGGCCAACGTACATTTTTGTTGTGAGAGATGTACTCTAGGGTGGTTTGGTGCTGCTTTTTTGTCATTTAATATTCACAGCCTATTTATCCCTCTTTGTACCGTCACTTCCAAGATTGAGTTCTTATCACATTCTATTGTCTTTAATAGTGTAAAATCAGTTAATACATATTTCTATTGTTTCTTTTAAATAGTACTTTTAAAAAGTGTTACTCAGCGGTACATTAAGGAAGGAAGGAAAGAAATCAGAGATGATCCTAAAATGTTTAAGACCATATTGAACAGGTGACCTCAACATCGTCTTTCTACTTTTGAACGTACCAACCTCACATGACTCGGTTAACTTTTAAGGCTAAAGAGGAGTAGAACAAAGCTTAGATTCATTTAAGGGATCAATACAATTTAATCAATTTCATCTCTTTCCAAATTCTAATAAAGTTCATTTACTTATGCAGCTTTTTATCACAGGTAACCAAAACATTGAAAGGTTCCTCCTGTTTAACCCATTAAACTAAGCTGTCTACATCAATATATAAACTGGCATGTGATCAGTTGCTTATTGGAAAGTTGGGATCATCTTGGTAGGAGAGGAAGAAAGCTTTGTTCTTTAGGCAATGGGATGAATATTTCTTCCCTGTAAAGCTGCTTAAAGTGGTTATACTGGGCAGCTTCTGAAGGATAGAAAATGAGAAATTGTGTGTATTATAATTACATTGGTGCTGAAAAGAGCAAAGCGATCAGTCTAATCTGCCTGGATTAATTTAAAAAGGTTAAAGAAAAATGATTTTGATATTTTGAAGGTAATGGCTCTGAGAGAAAAGGGGTTAGGTAGAGGGCATTCATGCATACTATCACCATGCAGTAGGGAACTTTATGACTCTGGGGTAGCCTGGCTAACACCAGACCTCATCTCAATGTAGATTGATTTGAGGTCTTGGAACCGTCTTTATATTTCTATTGGAGACATTGTTTATGAAAGCCCAGAGCTGTCTATTGTGTGTTATGAATGTCTATTGAATGTGTCTGCATGTAGCTTATAACCAAGCGTATCAAACATGCCTGATGAAGTACCCAATACCCGATGATGATGAAATAGTCTAGCAATAAAAGTTGCTCAATTTTCAAAATAAACTTGCAGTCTAAATTATAGACTGTATCAAAAGGTAAAGTATCAGCTGCCACCATGTTGGATACACAGTTATCAACAGTCGCTTCTGTGTTTTGTCATCTGCTCGCTTCAGCCTCCCCTCTCTGTGATTGGCTCCCCTGATGAGGGGAAAATTGTGTCCTTGATGTCCACACTGAATTATAAAGTGAATTGAATTTGCATGCAATGAAGAATAAATATAACCAAGATAATACTGGGGCTCATTTTCTCCAAATATGCATACCAGACACAGCTTGTAACATGAAACAATTTTCTCTCACATGTTTAACTAATCAATTGACCCATGTATGAGTGTGTGAAAGGACTGTTACATCTGCCCTACAGGCGAAGTCTGTGTCTGATTAGCTTACTGCAGTGCTACTAAATTATTTTCTGTCGCACCCCCCCTATGGAAGAGGAAAACGCGACTATAAATAGTATCAGTTGTCTTTAAGATTGTTATAAATAACTCTGCATAACATTGTATGCTTATTAATGTATAAGATAAATAAAAAGGAAAGAAATATGGACCAACTTACAACAAAGAATAGCTTTATTAAATGTAACAAAAGATTTAAAGTCCATCTGAAATTCAAAAATAAAACTAAATCCTTAATTAAACAATTTTTTACTGACTATGTCAAACCATATGATACTGAAAAATAAAATTACATAAAATTGTCTTAGCATGATTGGGGTGTAATGTCTTTAATTTATTTGTCTTCATGCTGTCCACTGCAAACATTTTAGACACAGTAACACACCGGTCTTTCACAGTGAACCAAGCGCTACATACGCTTCGTCATATTTCCTCGTCTTAGCTTTGGGAGACTTTTGTTTGTCTCTTCATCTCCGTCTCTCTCCGCCTGTTTTCTCATCCCCATTAAATATTTTCATGGTGTCACTTGCGTGTCTGCTACACTTCGTGTCTATACTTCATAAAAATACACCTACACCACCGAGCGAATGCTCCCTGCCAATGAGAGCGCTCCTAATGTAGTGGAGGTGCAATAGCACTTTATTCTAGTCTTAATATCTAATCTAAATAAAAGGATACAAAAGCATGTTCCCTGAGGTCGAAACCAAAACAAAAACAATCAAGTGGATGGCCCCTCAGTCAGTGTCACTATGCTTGAAGCCACTTCAGCATTTATCCACTTTTCTTGTTCTTTGCTGTTTTTATTACCCTGTCCTGCCCCATTGCATTGTCTCCAGGCCCTTGCCATGCCAATATTCTTTTTCCCAGGCCTTCATAATAATATGCTTTTTCTAACTGTGCCTCCGTGCCATTTGACTGTCTGCACTCAGTGTCCCCTGCTCTGTCATGTGTAACATTGTTCTAACCTGTGTAACATGCAAATTTACGAGTGGAAATCAATCCACAATATGGTCTAATGGGATTAAGACACGCTTATCTCAGCTCGAGACATGGTTGCTCTGCGGAAAAAAAAAATGTTTTGTGAGCAATTCTGCAAAATGCCAGTCCATAGTGTTTTTAGAAAGTATTGTTTTACATCAGGGCACTGCTGATCATGTTCATAAGATTAGCGTTATTGGATGTACATTCTACACTTATCTTATGTCATACACTGTGCACTAAATGTTTCTTGTTGTTGCACGTGACATTGCCTTATATAGGGCTACTGGGTATAACACTCATGTACAGTGAGAGACAGTTCTAAATTATAGGGGTTAGGTAGAGGGGTAGACAAGATAGACCTATACAGTAGGTGGAGAAACAGAGAACATAGACATATGCCTTTTTTAATGATAAAGAAATGAAGGCAATAAAAATGAAGCAGAAGGAAAGCAAGGAAATTGATCTTTTTCATAAAGGCAGAACTGCTTCAGGTCACAGTTCCTCTGTTTAGTAGATGTCTTCTAAGTCTATTGCACCGGAATAAACCTCACAAAGAGGTCCTCCCCATGATATGTTTGTCATATAATTAGTTTCCCCCTAGTTCTGCACCAGCTTTTACAACTTTTTCTCACCTGAACATGTTGAAGATGGGAGACCACACATATAGCCTGGATCCTTTCATCAACTTCTGCTATTTAAATGGCTTTGTGCTGAAACGTAGCCTAATGTTTCCATTTATGCCTGCATCACAAAGCCATCAAACCTTTAGCTGTTCCTTTCCTAAAGCCAAAATTGAAATGAAATGTCCAAATGATTTATCTTGTAATGACTCTTACACACAAGTCTTTCTCTACAACAAATAATACACAATATTTATGAGAGAGAGATGTAGAGAAGGGGGGAAACTCTGGCTTAACAGTCTTGTCTAAAATTTAGCTACAGCCTCGCAAATTCAGATGAAGGGATGTAATATGTCCACATGGATTCATCTGACTATAAAGCAAGAAATCTCTCCCTGTGTCTATCTGTCCATCACATATCTCAGAATCCAGTCATCTGAATCAACTTAACACTTGGTGGGTGGGCACCTGGGGACTGGATAAGAGGTTGGTGCAATATGGACAGATGTAGTGCTACACCATGTTTTGAAAAAAAAATATATATTTCCCTGGATTTTGTGGGCCTTTATTTGTCATCAATCATCATCAATCAATAAAACCATATTTAAATCATTCAGTTTTCTTTTATTTATTCAATGTACAGGTCCTTCTAAAAAAAAAAAAGCATATTGTGTTAAAGTTCATTATTTTCCATAATGTAATGATAAAAATTAAACTCATATATATTTTAGATTCATTACACACCAACTGAAATGTTTCAGGTCTTTTATTGTTATAATACTGATGATTTTGGCATACAGCTCATGAAAACTCAAAATTCCTATCTCCAAAAATAAGCATATCATGAAAAGGTGCTTTAAATGAGCTATGAACCTATTCATCTGAATCAACTCTAAACACCTGCAAAAGTTTCCTGTGGCTTTTAAAAACTCCCAGCCTGGTACATTACTCAAAACCGCAATCATGGGTAAGACTGCCGACCTGACTGTTGTTCAGAAGGCCATCATTGACACCCTCAAGCAAGAGAGAACAAATTTCTGAACCAATAGGCTGTTTCCAGAGTGCTGTATCAAGGCATTTCAGTGGGAAGGAAAACGTGTGGTATAAAACGCTGCACAATGAGAAGAGGTGACCAGACCCTGAGGAAGATTGTGGAGAAGGGCCAATTCCAGACTTTGGGCTACAGATGCCGCATTCACCAGCTTAAGCCACTTTTGAACCAGAAACAGTGGCAGAATGGTCTGACCTGGGCTACAGAGAAGCAACACTGGACTGTTGTTCAGTGGTAAGTACTATTTTCGGATGAAAGCAAAATTTGCATGTCATTCGGAAAGGTGCCAGGGACTGGAGGAAGACTGGGAAGAAAGGAAATGCCAAAATACCTGAAGTCCAGTATCAAGTACCCTCAGTAATAATAAAATTCAATAAGACTGGATGAAACAGAAAACCTGGGGAAGTGTGTTCAAAGATCTTTCTGATTTCTAGTGAGGAAATGCCAGAGGCAGGATTAGGCCTATAGATAAAAAGATGACCGGAAGACTGACTATAAAGATGATCAGAAGACTGACTATAAATGAATAATGAATAGAAATAAATAAAAAATATTAATTTTACTAATAGCAAAAAATGTAAGCAAAATGAACTGTATAACATTCAAAACAATAAGAAAACAGTATTCATTGTCTGTCTAAAAGAATTGAGTGGTTCACTGTATCAAATCAAGTAAAACTAACCCAGAAGGTCTTCATATATATTCATATTTGTCCTGACATCCTTTTCCATGTCTGCATTACTTTCTTCCCACTCCTAAACCTTGTCTCCTTTTCATAGATAATGTGCATTGTATGGTTTTATTCTAAAGTTTTAGTGGAATATACCAAAATGTCTTGCAAAGTTGCTCATTGAAGACCATGGTAAAAGAATAACTGAAAATATAAGCCATAAAGTTCAAATGTATTCCCTTACGAAAATTAACCATGGCTTTACCATGGGAAATACCGTGGTTTTACCATGGTTTTTTGGGTAACCATGGTTAACCATGGTTTTTTTGTGGTAACCATGGTTATACTATGGTTTTTATGTAGTAACCATGGTTCTACCATGGTTTTTGGATACCATAGTATTACTATGGTTGGTTCATGGTACTTCCAAAAACCATGGTAGAACCATGGTTACTACATAAAAACCATAGTATAACCATGGTTACCACAAAAAAACCATGGTAAACCATGACCCAAAAAACCATGGTAAAACCACGGTATTTCCCATGGTAAAACCATGGTTAATTTTCGTAAGGGTTGCTTTGGGCTGATCTTCATGTTTTGGCATTTAATGCTAAACTGAATGTGCTATCTGAAAGTAACACCCAGAGGCTAATAAAATCAATTTAAAAATTAGTACGAAGACATACTCTGCTAAAGTCCAATAAAAACATTTTCAGATTCTAGAGACAGCCTGCAAATACAGTGCAGTAAAAGGCCTGGGAGAGTGTGTTATTTTAGGTGATATCCCAAAATGTGCTGTCTGATATACAGTAACATGGGGCTGTTGATAGCTTCACAGCCATCAGATCCTCTTACAGATAATGACGTTTTCTAAACATTCTCTCATGAAGTGCACTGACAGGGCAAATCGCTTTTCCTGATTCTGATTCCGATTAGTGTAATGTGGTTGCTTATCTTTGTCCCTTACTCTCTTAGTGTGTTAAAGGCCTGCCAGCAAAGTTATTTTATTAACTGCAATTTTTCTATATATTTTACCTGCTGATACCAGAATGAACCACAATAGTCAAGAACATATGTGATGGTGGTAGTTGTATCCATAGAAGGGCAAAGCAATACTTTGGTCACCTGAGCATGAAAAGCCTCTCTCTTTACAATCATCCTGATCATGTGAGCTCCTGAAGTAGAGTGAATAGAGTAAACACAGCTGTGGCAATAATAAACTTGATAACAACAAGGGCACTAGCAGAGTTTCAATAAAATATACATATTCATAACCATTAGTTAGAAAATAAAAATTAATTATTTATTTTTTTTCTACTGTTTTTGTCAGTCCAAGTGAAAATTAGGCCTTAAAAATCACACTATAATCACATCACAATGGGTTAATAAAATAAAATAAAAAAATAAAAAACTTACTGTTTACCACAGGTTTCCACTGTGAGTTATTCAATCAGCTTCAGCACATCATAGGCCTGTTGGATTTCCCCCTACTCAGTGTTTCCTGCAGAAAATTATTTGGCAAGGTGGTGACAGTAGATGACAGTGCTAAATTTCCTGAGGATTTGTAAAAGCATCTTGAAGGAAGAGCTGCAGCTAGTGTGTAGAGTGGTTCTCCTCAGAAAAAGAAAAGACAGCACTCTGGAAATGTTCTTACTAAGTTTGTTGTTTTGGTGTTGGCTATAGCCACATTAACCTGTGTTAATATGAAGAATAATGTAGCAGCTAAACTGGTTAATGTCTTAGAATGTGTTTTTAAGCGATATTACACTATTATACTATATACTATTATGGGGATGAAGAATGTTTTTTGTTTTTTTTCAGGGGGAAATAAGCATAGGAACGACAAATGAAAAAGTGCTGCAGGAAACCTGGCGACAGGTAAATGAACTGCATTTGTATAATGCCTTACTCGTCATTTCGACCACTCAACGCATTTTACACTAAAAAAATTCATTCAAACACATATGGCGGTGGCTCTCCTAACCATTCACACACACACCACAGCCATCAGGGACATATATCTTGCCCAAGGACATGTCAACATGGAGCCCAGAGGAGCTGGGAATCAAACCACCGATCTTCTAACAAGCGGACGACTGCTCTGCCTCTGAGCCACAGGAGCTTTTGTGCACTTTTGTGTTCATGTCATGTCTAACTGGTGCTACAGTAGCCGTCAGCTGGGGGGATACAAGGGGACACACTCCTAATTACCGATGTCTGTGGTGAATGAGCCAGTTCAATGACAGGACCCAGCCCGTGCTCAGAATGAAAGCATGAGCTCCTCCCTGCCACAGGCACTCCAAGCACTGACTGTGTGGTAGTTGTGTTAATGATGCTCCTGCTGCGCAACCAATCATGTTTGATGACATAAGATCATATCCCCAAGCAGGCGGAATGCTGGCCGACGTCAGGTACAGTGCAGGAGGGAGAGAAGGAAATAGAGAGGTAGGTGTTGCATGTGTAGCAGGCATTCGGGTTTATATAGTACACGATTTGTGTGATCAAGTGGGGTCAGCAAACAACCTTCAAACACTGATCATCCAACAGTGCAGGTGCAACACGCAATATAATGTGTAATAGTGTTGTTGATGTTTTTACATTTAGTCATTTTATATCAAACATAATGTAAGATGATGCTATTGTGAACACTCTATTTTAATATAAGTACAGTGGATCATTTGAGTGATATATATGCATACATACATACTAATCAGCATTAAAATAGTACTTAATTTGGATAAATTATTAAACAAGTTAAATAAAAAGTCTTTTAGAAGCTAAAAAAGCTGGTTCTTCTGAGCCCAATGATTCCCATTAATACTCATAATGTGGGCAATCATGTTCGCTTGTAGCAGTCCCTGCATGCTCAGTGCCTCGCTCACAACTGAACATAGAAATGAATGAATCATTTTAGTAAGTGATTTGGTTTTGTTTGTTGGCCCAAAAGATTTCTTTCGAAAAAAAAAACATTTATTCACCTGTGGGCAGCATCCATTATGCCCTCTGAATGGACTATAAAACATCATAGAATCTAAGTAAAAAAAAACCTGTTTATTTTCTCTAACAGCACTTAAGTGTCTGTATTGATCTGAATTGCATTGTTTTCTGTTTCTCTCTGTGCTTTCTCTTCATCAACGATTAAACCAGTAGTTTAGTCTAGATCCAGGATCTCTAAAGATCCCTAAAACATTTAACTTTTTTTTTTTTTTAACTTGGAAGATGAAATACAAACTACAATTGAGTCCCCATGAATCCTTATAGTAGCTTATTTCACTTGAACACATTACTTTAGTCTATCTCATGTCCCCCATCCAGCCTGTATGTTATCCTGTATTTTCCCCATGTCCTTGCAATTACAGTTAAGCTCTAAACATTTTTGTGTATAAGAGCAAAAGCTGACCATGCCTCAAGACAATAAAGCAGTCTGAAAGTAGACCAGAGTGGTTGCATGGAGGAAGGATTACATTTTTTTTCGGATCCCATCCACAAAATTTTACTTTTGATTTGATTTTTTTATTTTTAAGTGTGTAATATCCTTTTTATATTACTGCTGAATTTTAAAACACACACTTCACCAAAGTCTAATGAGCAATAAATGAGCAGTTACCCAAAACTATACGCTGGTAATAAATATAATAAATAGAATACGTGACTGTGGCATTGGTAACTGTCCCATCTAAGAGAAAAGATGCCAGACATACTGTCGCTCCTTTTCCTCCCCAGTTCTGACTCTAATAGTTTCCAAAGTCCTTTGAGTTGCCTGCCATCCCCTCCATACACTCACAGCCCATACACTCAAGACCTTTACCCAAACTGACACTTTAATTGTTTCTAAGCCACAATGAGAAGGAGCCCTCATGACATGACACTTGGCTAATGACACACACACACACACACACACACACACACACACACACACATTGTCCTGTAAAGTAGAAATGGACATACACTCAGCCACATACACTAACGAGGAACATGAATCCTGTCAAAACTTAGACATTTAAATGTGATCAAAGCATGAAAATGCTGACTAATAAAGTTCCATTTGGTGTGTGTGTGCTAGTACACACATACACACACACACACACACTGAGAGAGTAAGGACCCTTTCACAACCACAACAGCACTGCAGTACACGTCTTCATTCATTTCAATGAGACCACAGCGCTTTGTCAGAATGGCTGAGGACCCAAAGAGGCAACCACAAGAAGGTGATTCACATTCTGTAGCGTCTGCATCGTTGACTATTTTTTTTTTATAAGCTAACGAGTTGGAGGAGAAAAAAAAAGTTCTGTGGTGAACTTTCCACAATCACACAATCCTGCCAAAGGATGATAAACCACTGTGCCTGTGCCAACGCAGCCTGTTGCATTTTACTGTAATGCTGCTTTCAGCAGTCACTGGTCATTAATGATCTACTGTAACCATGGAATTTAAGCAACTTCAACAGGGTTCAACGGGATATATGCCTATTTTTATTCAAAAGAGTTAGATGAGAACATTGATCTCATTCATTCGTTTGTGTTGAAAAGGCAATATTCCTACCTTAGCAACGATATTAGGGCAAAAAACTTGTCTTTCAGTACCACTAAAGCTCACAAATCATTATCTTTATTTTATCTGATGTGTTTCTTTCATTTAAAAAAACAACATACATGCAAAAATGTATTTTCCTAAAACCATTTTATAATTAAGTGTTTTCCCAGCTATAGTAATTCTCTGAATCAGTTGAGATGAGTTGGTATACTGCTGCATTCAGTTTCTTCAGATCTCAATTATTTATCCAAATCAATTCAAATCAGTTTATTTGTATAGCCCATAATCACAAATCACAGATTTGCCCCAGCGGGCTTTACAGTTTGTACAAAAGCAACACAACATCCCTGTCCTTAGACCCTCACATCGTACAAGGTAAAACTTCCTAAAAAAAAATCGGAAGAACCCTCAGGAAGAGTAGCAGAGGAGGGGTCCCTCTTCCAGGACAGAGAAGCTGCAGTAGATGATGTGTACAGGTGGAAACATTACAGGGAAAATTTGACATTACAAACAGAAAAACAGAAATGTAATGAATTTTGGTGTAAGTGGAGGATGAGGCGCAGCTATTTACGCATTCTCATCCTGCAAAGCACATCTGACTAAGAAGCCATTTAGTTCACATTTTTGTTTGACACATGGTCTACATTGGGTGCAACTTTTAAATAATTTCAATTGACACTCACATTAAATCCCTTTCTCAATATAAACAACATGGTCCATATGGACAAGTAGCTCGGTCAACACCATCCTGATCATGTGAGCCCATATTTCTGTTTTCTCTGCATATCAGTTTGGCCTTTTCTCCAAACAATCATGGACTGCACTGTAGGTGGTGACATAAAATACAGTTTATGTTTTTCAAAACAGTAATGATGGTTTCTGACGCAAAAAGGGCTAACGTTAGTAGAATGAGAACTGATAACAATATATTAACACCGGAGCACTAGCACAGTTTCTTGTCTCTCTGTTGTTCATGTGAAATGTTTTATAGCAATAGTTTAATGATGTTAGAATAGGAATTATATCTTAAACAGCCTGCAAAGGGTTGATGAATGGGCACGGACCACTGTGGCTCTTCCAATCCGTTTGGCATCACAGCGAGTCAGAAACAGAACCTGTAATCAATCATCTGATATTATTTCTTTTTCTGTACATACTGTCACTCATTTCCTTTTCTCCACTGAGTTTTTGTGGCTTCACAGTTTTCTTTCGCTCTCAAAAATTATATTTCTCTTCTCCTTTTGTCATTTCATTTTAGCTTTTTTTTCTTTCTGTCTTTCTTTATTTCTTTGACTTCCCTCACAGTTTTTTTTCATAACTCACAGCCTGCCAGTCACATTTTGCTCCGCTCAGCTGAGTGTGCATGTGTGCATTCATTCACAAATCCTATATGCGTCTCCATTACGTGACTTTAATAGTGATTTGTTGCCATTGGCAGCAGCTGCATCTCAATCTGCTCTAACAATAAGCAGCGCACACACACTCACTAAATTATTAACCCTAGCCTCCATTCACATTTTCACTTATTCGTCTCTTTCAGTTTTCATTTTTCTCCCTCACATGTATTCAGCTCGGTTGCAGTGTAGCTTCTTCCCTGGTAGCACCTGCATGTAAAGATGCAACACGCATCTAATTTCATTACTGACATTAATTTTACATTACGCATTTGTATGTATTTCAACGTGACAAGTCATTCACCTAAGCTAGTTAAAGTAACTAATCTCATGCTTGCACCCATCTTTTTTCTCATTTTGCTAATCCCGCTGACAGTCATCCTCTCCTCCTTCCTGTAGGAGGCACAGATCCCCTTAAATGTCCTTTCACGTACATGGGGAGTAATTGCATGAGACAGGAGCTGGGCTAAATAACCCCATTATTTATTTTAACAGCAGAGGTCACTCAAGGACACAATGACTGCTTAGAGCTTATTACAGTACATGCCCTCTCTTTAAAAAATTACTCACATCACAGACTTCAGATACAGAATTTAAAGACCCCCTCTAGATATTTCAAAGCTCCCATATTTTACACCTTTCTTGACTTTATATGAAGTTGTTATATCCCTAGAAAGATATATTTGTAGTTTTAAGTACTGCAATCAAGTTTTACATCTCTCTTAAGCTTTCTCTGGAGCTCTAGGAAGAATGGGTCATTTTGTGTCTGTAATAAATGAACCTCCCCTCGGCAAATTGGCTGATTTCATCGGACTGTGTAGTTGTGACATCACAGCTGAATTCATTATCTCCACAAAGGAGGTGATGTTTACATTGTATACTGTTTGTTAGCAAGATAACTCAAAAAGCTCTAAACAGTTTTTTGTCAAACTCTCAATGAATGTTATTGGGAATGGTACGATGACTGAGTTGGACTCCTGGTTTCCAGATGACAATTTTTGTTGTTTGGTAACATTGCAGTAAATAGCAGGCGCTCACCTGGGGCAACCTGGTGGTGATTTCATGCCTTCTGCATAGCTTGGCTTTATGCTTGGCGGAGGTAATCTGTGATTTCTGCTTTTTGACCACACAAATACACATGACTTATTAAAGTTGAGCAAAAGCTTCCTTACATGATTTCATTTTATCAAGCTGTTGTATTTAATAGTTGTATTTAAATGTGTTTCTACAAGAATAAGCCACTGTGACTTATGACTCATTTTGAGAGTGCATGTCACATTTTTTACTTTTATATTCACTTTATTATGAAATATATACTGAAGTGAGTCAACTTACATTTAGTATTTGAAAGCTTTTTTTGATGGTAAAGTGCCATTTTGTTTACAGGTTAAGGCCATGCGCTCCTTTTTTCTATCAGAGCCCATAAACATAGTGTGGAGCAGTAAGGTGAACAGTGGAGTCAATCTGTGAAGCGTTAAAAAGTCATCACAGACCGTCACCCCATGAAAATGTCCCCACTTTCAGAATGAGCAATGAAGCTGCATAACTCTACTTCATGAATGTGCAGAGACAAAAGGAACAAAGGAGAGCAGTCCTGACAGGACTCTCTGTAAGGAAATGAGTCAGACGCAGAGCTTTCACACACACAATTTAAAGAGGCATTGTGCTAAAAAAACACACACAGTCATTGCAGCAACATTTCAGCATTTACAATATGGACAAATAAAGTTAGATGGAAATATGCATTAAACAAAATAAGCAAGAAACAAAGGAAATGGCAGTATACAATATTATTTTAGCTTTCTTTTTCAAGTCTGGACCTTCTTCCCAAAGAAGAGGAAACAATAGGTGCATGTGTGTCACAAAGCTGGGAAGGGTTGCCAGTTCCTGTCCCGACACTTTGGTTTATTCTTAGATGTTAGGCTTCTGGAACAACCTGCAGGGCACAGGGACAAATACACACACACACACACACATACACACACACACACACACACACATCTCTCAGCTCTTAAACAAAAAGTACACACTCACTGACAAAAAGATATGTATGCACACGCTCATGCACTTTCACAAGAGTTCAGCACTGACTGTCAGGTCACTCTCTCGTTGCAGCACCCCTACCCTAAGGTCACCTCTGACACACGTAATCCTTAACGTAATGATCATGTCTCTCCTCACTCACACTCTCACTTATTGCTCCATATTATTTCTTCTCCTTTTACATTTGAAATGTATAATATATACATATTTTCTCTGGCAAGGATCATACATTAAAATGGCAATTATTACCTCATATCCTCCATTCATCCATAAAACAGCTGGACAACAGGTACAAAAGTGAATTTAATTTTCAGGAAGCAACAGCATGTATAAGGAATATGTGAATACATTTTTAAGAAACAAGCTGTGTTGCATAAAACCCATTTGTGATTGTTAAACATTTCAAAATCAATATCTTTGTTTGGAAAGCCATCAATATGCTTTTATAACTGTCTCCACTCTTGTAGGTAGGCTTAACACAAGATTTTGTGACCTGTCTGTGGGGATTTGTTCCCGTTCAGCCTCGGGCGCATTGGTGAGGTCGGGCACTGATGTTGGTTTCCTGTCGCTTTACCTTTTCATCCCATCAAGAGGTTGAGGTCAGGACTGAGTAAGGCTGTAAAGTTCTCCTACACCAATCTCAGAAAAGTATTTCTTTAAGGATACATTTTTTGTTTTATGTATGGGGGAATTCATGAATACACACTGCACCTTTAAGATTTCTTTTAACTGAAGCAACAGGGGGCCTGGAGCAAACCATCTTTTATTGTTATAACCCTTTTTTGTGTATGAAGCTTATGCTTGGTCGGTATTTTTTACACTTAATTTTTCTTTTACTCTTTCTCTCTCTATTTCTTCTATCTGATGTGATCAGAGATAGGTTGTCAGCAAGACAGGGAGAATGAGAGAGAATATGACAGAAAACTTGGGACAGAATGATAGAAGCCAGCAGAGTCTGAGAATGAGTGAAGCCAATTACAATAAGTCTAAGCCAGCCAGAACTTATTACAGAGAAATAGCAGATGAAAAAAAACACTGGCTACAGAAAGAGCTGGAGGATGGTTGTGTATTATTCTTCGGTTTCTTCCCTGCCTTTACACTCCTTTTCCTTGTGTCTCTCAGTTCCTCCCCTTTATTTTATTTTAAGTTATTTTTCTTTCCCCTCATTTATATTCTCTTTTTGTATCCACTTTCGTCATCTTTAATTTGGCCTGATGTATTTTCTTTTTCAAGTTCCTGCAACCTTGTCGGAGATACACACACACACACACACACACACACACACAAACACCCTTGGGATACCTTGGTATGCAGCCATGCTACATATGTCCCACAGCCACCCAGTGAGCAAATATCAAAGTGCAGAGAGGCAGGCTACAACACGCACATCCTAGCTTTGACCATAGCGTATGTAGCGAAGGGGTTTGTTTCATGGCTGCCAACAGCCAGAGCGTCACAGACCAGATGACATCCTCGCCCAGTCAGAGACAGCCTGGGAGCCTTAAAGCTGACATTGCATAAGATGTTTTTTTTTAATAAAGGTTTATAAAAAAGTCACACAATTTTGGATGTGTTTCAATGTCACCGTCAAGTAAGGTGAAAGAGGCTCTTTCTCTGAGCAATAAAAGCTGCATTAAAAACAAAAATAAAATTGAAAACAGTTCTGTTTAACCGTGCATATGGAAACTGAAACTTGCCTTGCCTTGCCTTGCCTTAATATATTTTTCAAATAGAGGGTGAATGAATGCCTTTTTGTGATATATTATCAAGAACCAACAGGGAGATTTATTCAAATCTAATCACATGTAAGGCTCAGAGTTCCAGAGAAGATGTACACTGAGCTCCAATAACATATTGCTAATTGATCAGATCAAATCATACTTAGTACATTTGGTACATTTTAATAATATTCAGACTGACTTTGAAGCTCTAATTTGGTCTCCAACTCCTAATAAATATACCTGAGACAGTCACTATGTTTCACTGTGCCATGTTCAGTGTTTGGCGTGTATAGTGAGTTAATTGGAGATAAGAGAAAGTGGTTTGAAAGAGTGGTTTGAGAGATGAGCTGCAGGACATTGAGATGTGTTTGCACGCTCCTGTCAGTCAAACCTTTGTGATACAAAAATATAGAAAACCACTAAGCAAATGTTATAGTATGTATGTGTTTCATGGAAATGGAGATGGATGGAAAATAGTGAAGGGGTGAAGGAGAAAAAGAACATACGCATACTTAGAAAATCTGTCAGATAGCATGTTTTGCTTTGGTTTGCCAGCATAAAGATGTCTGTGGAAGATTAATAAAGTGATTACGCTGATGGAAATCTGCAGGTTTTGTGATGACAATGGTGATCACTATAGAGGTGAATCAGCACTGAATTTCAGGGAGCGTGTGACACAATGATCTTTCTTTCAGGGCGAAAGTCAAGTAGAATTTGGACAATTGCCTACATGTGAAGAAAATATGTTTTCACTTAACTGGAATACATAAAAATAACTATAGTCCAAGTGAACACTTTGTAATTGGTCATGAATCACCTGTTCACCCTATACTTTATATATATTCTACTAAATTATTTTTTTCTCAGTTAAATTCCTTATGTATGATTTCCTTTTAAACTGATGGATAAAATCAAAAGAAGATGTTCTTGTGCAGTTTCAGCCCTCCCTGTCCTTTCAGTTGCTCTGCTGCTGATACGTCTTGTCATTTTTCTGCAAGCGCTCATGAGGCCAGCTGTCACTGTCAAGCCTGGACCCTTTAGCTACAATACTGAGGGAGCAAGGGACCAAAAAGAAGGCTGTTTCCACTTTTCTACTTCTCTGCATGCATCCAGGCATTGTTTCCCATTATCCTTTCAAAGTCACTGGGTGTTTCCATCTTGTAGTTCTCCTGTTTTTTCAAGTGAAAGCAGTGTGTACAGTACATGTTATTCTAACATATGGTGTTACAGGCAATGGGAAGGAAAGATCTGTAGTAAGGTTTTCTTTATTTTGGTTTCTCCATTTCAGAATAGCTTTGGGGAGAAAAAAAATCAGTCCTTGACTGCAAATTGACCTTACATTAAAGCTACAGGTAGCTGCATCCATGCGATGCTCCCAATCATGAAGCTCATTGTATCTTTCTCATGTAGATAATTCTTTTGGACATTCAAAAAACGTTTCATTCAGGAGCTACGTAGGCCATCTTTGCATAATCCTCAAACTTCTTCCCTGTATATTTTTCCAATGTGTTTTAGGTTTGCTGCAGTGATGATTAACAGTGTAAGGTCAAAAGTTTAGCAGCGATAGTACCACTGAATCAGCTACTGGGACTGACTGCTCTGTCCTGGCACAAAGAAGCTGATTAAAGTGCTCTGGCAGCCCATTTTGTATGGAAAGACAATTGCAGTAAAGTATTGCTTTGAATGGCGCAACACTACTTTGTCACGAGTAATTAAGGCTGATATGATTTACACAATATAGCTGGGACTAACACATTTTCTTTTAATTATTTAATATAACTTTCACAAAGACAACATGTAACAGTTCTCTCTTTGCTTAAATTTGAATTCTTGGCCTTTAGCTAAATTTGAATTCCATAGCAATAGTGATAATTGCTGCTAACCAGACATGCTCACAAGTCTTTTTGTGCAAGTCCAAGCCAAGTCTCAAGTCCAAGTAGAAACCATTTCTCAAGTGGGAGGTGAGGCTCGATCAAATCTCAAGTATCTAAAAAATTAAATTTTCACATCACTTTTTGTTATACAGTAATGAGTCTTCTCTTAACTGCTGCTATTTAGTCTACTACGAATACTGCACAACTATGTCTAAGAAATTCACACAGAATTTACTGTATTATTGTCACTCCTGTATTTAATAATTTAAGCTCATCAGCCATGTCATTCTGAAGTCTCTGTGTGCTCGACTTAAGTGCATCTCAAGTCTAAGTTGCAAACTCAAGTCCCCATCTCTGCTGTTAACAGTGACCAAAATTCTGTTAGAGTATTTTTTTTTCCAAATAGACTTCATTCAGATTCACAAGACACTGAATGTTCAAATCAGTAACATTTCTGGTGCATTGAATCACTTGAATTATTATCATTGCAGATTCTCCCTTCCGGCAAATGCAGTTGCAGTTTGTGTGTTTACCTCGAATGCTCACTCTCTTTTTCCAATCTTTGCATTTTCTCTCTTGGTCCAAAGCTCCATCATTCCCCTCTCCTATCTCTTCCCTTGCTTCAACTTCCTCTCTGTATCTCTGGCCACAGACTGCTGCAGCCCACAACATTTATCTGCTATATTAGGCACTTTGCCACTGTGCTCCAATCTCTATGTGTGTGTTTGTGTGTGTGCTTGTTTGTGTGTGTGTGTGGCTTGATTGTGTACTGAATCAGTGGGGGGAGGTTTGGAAAAGGCTTAAGGATTATGCAGGTCTCTCTTCAGACATGCTGGGGGGTTATGGTTTTGAATGTGGCTCAATATCAGTGTGTGTGTGTGTGCAAGCTTTGTTTAATTTCAATGCTACCATCAATCAACTCATCCTACTGTACCATCACGCCTTCCTGCATCCACTCACCCATCCCTTCATACATGCATTTCTATTCATTTGGGTCAGGTCATTGATTTACATGCATGGGATTATCACTCATCTATCCCATCCATCATTTTGTCCACTCACCCATTTATTTCCTCATCCATCCATCAGTTGACCAAGAACCCAATTTTCTCTCCTCCATCTATGCTTTTACTTCAAGACACCTTTCTGTCATCATTCCAGTAATATGAGTGAGATGGTCGCTGACTACAAAATGACCATCAATCCATTGTTTTCATTTCTTATTTACAATATATTCACACAAATGTAATACTATGTATGCCTGGTATTTGGGCCAGATCAATGTTGGATCAAGACCCGACCCAGTCCTCATTGACCACACGATTTGGTTCACACCCAAGTACAATTACTCTGTTCAGTTAACCCAAATAAAACAGGCAAAATGAGGAATTAAACCAAGGCATCATAAAATGCAATCTTAAAGTTTTAATAAGGCCATCAAAGTAAGCAATAGTGAAGATGATTTTGATCACAGGATGACAAACGAAATGTGAAATACACACCACAGATATTATGTTACAAATGCCAGATGTATCTACTGCAGGTTGCATGTGCAGGTTGTTGCATCAAGAATTCTGTTTGAAGCTTTGCTGGAGTTCCAGTGAACACACACACATTCACCACTAGAATCAGTCTTCACTGATGTAAACATACTGTTGGATATGGTTATTTAGTTTTGATGTAATTATGGATTTGTGGATCATACACTAATGAAATAGAAGTAGATTTGAACTCCATTTTCTAATTCTAAGTGCAACCTTTTACTGCTATAAGTGCTCCCATGATATAAACAGATTCATGATAACACACACACACACACACACACATACACACACACATGCAAACATATTCATCACTCTTAATGTATTTTTTAACATGTGTCATTCTTGTTTCAACATTATTGACATTATGACCACACACAGACCCCCCCCCCCCCCCCCCCCCCCACACACACACACACACACACACACACAAACATGCACTTAGAGTCTCAGCACTGCTGGATATTTTAAACGTTGCATTTATGATTAATTACTACCATTTATAATGCTATTGGTGCTTATTTGACTCAAACATACAGTGTGTTGCAGTGATGAACATGCTGCATTTACCTTTGAAAAGGGACTTGTAATAAAAAAAAAGCTGCATGGCACAGCACATTAGGTGCTTCAGATTTCAAGCGATTCACTCTTTTTGTGACCTTCTGCAAACTGAAAACCAACAATTTGCATTATTGAATATAACCTCACTGTGCAGCTGCTCTGTCATTGTAATTGTATCCCCCTAAAGCTGAGACATATCATTTTCAATTAATAAAAAGTGCATAATTACATAGCAATATTGGAGTGTAGGTATAGTGTGTGCTGAATAATGCATATCAGATTTTGGTCTATCCAGGTCTATCCATGCTGTAGCATTTTAATACTGTATTTTTTGACATCTCTGAGGGCAGCTCACCTTGATTATGTATGTAATAATGAATGTGTTCAGATGTCTTAAACAATACACACATGCCCACAAACAAATTCACTGTGTGTGTTATATTGATTTCCCTTTGAACCTGTGCGTTTTAATGCACGGACATCCCAGGAAAACATACTTGGTTGGTGGCGTTCAAAGTGAAACTGATATGCTTGTTCATGTAGTTACATTACCATAGCTTTGCATGCATTATTATTTGAGTATTTATTCCAACTAAAATCGCCATCTATGCAAGCCCATGTGATGTGATGAGAACTGTGCTGGCTTCACTGTTAAATCCACTCAGATTAATTTAGAAAGAAAATAAAACCTTCCTTCTTCTGCTGCCTCCCTCTGTGTCAGTGTAGTGACCTTGAATTCCGTTTGATGTTCTTTACTAATCGTCTGCCGTCACCCCTTGTTGCCTCTTGAGCATCTTGCTGTTAAGGGATGCATGTGTGTGTGTGTGTGTGTGTGTGTGTGTGTGTGTGTGTGTGTGTGAGAGAGAGAGACAGAGAAAAAAGACAGAATGTGTTTTGTGTGTTTATTGAAATGACATTTATACAAAGTGAAGGGGAATTGCAGCAAAAGAGAGGGAGAGAACAAGAGGTGGCAAGGTGATCCTGGCCAGTCAGTGCCATGGTAACCGTTACCGTGACAGCAGGAGGGATGGGAATAATAGAATGGAAGCTGGGAGATTCCTGAAAGGACAGGAGAAACCCTCCCTCTGATCATCCCTCTTCTTCCTGTATCCTCCTCAAGGGGAGTAAACCCACATGGAGGATAAGGATTGTAGAAGCCCCCACCCGCCCCTGGGAGTTCCTGATAATGGGTAGTTGCCAAGGTCACCGATCCTACCGTCCAATCCGGATACTTCAGTGTATCCTTGTATTCCTGGTTCCTTGTAATTTGACCTCCACTTTGTTGAGGGCAGCCAGCTCCCAGTGGCTCTCCAGTAACATGAAAGTGAGGTGGTGAATTGGAATTGGCCGTTAGTGGTAGCTGAAGTCAGGATAGGGGATCTCTGGATGCTGCTGGCATCTATCCACACTGACAATTAGAGGTTGAAAACTCACACGTACTGTCTCATGTGGAAGGGCAGCCACACAACATGAAATCAAACACCTCAACACTTGTAGACTTCTTTGCACACTTATGAGAGCTGATGATTTGCAGTTATCACTGCATATCTTCACTGGACAATCAGAGCTACTTTGCATTTTTATCGCTGTCATGTTGATGTCGACATCAACATGACAGATAATTAATGCATTCAATTAACAAAGGTCAGTACTAGACTTAACAGGCTTGTGACTTTATTGGTGCAAACCAAATGTCAGATTAAGCCGATGCATAGAAAAATAGATTTACACAACAGTTCTGTCACCTCATTTTGTGCAGCTCAGTTGAAGATAAATAAGACAAATCAGTGACTAAAATATTAATTTATTGTATGCTAAACATTATGTCAAATAATTCAGAATTTGTTCCTACAACATATCTGAATGGAAGATTTTATCACAAGGGATTACATTACTATATATTTAGAGTAAGGTCAAATTCACCTCCAAGCCACTGACTCCAACATCTGCCCTCAGGGAGCTGACCATTCAACCCTGTGATGTATATTTTGATTGGATGAAAACAGGTATTAAATTGACTTTTCCCATTAGATTCATGGGGTCAAAGGCTATCTAGCAACCTGTCGTCATCAAAATGACTAGTTGAAGTTGTAGAATTCCTAAAGGCAAATGGCTGTTCAAGGTGAACTTGGGTGTTAACACCTTTGGAATGTCCTTAACAAGCCCTGAATTGTAAGGAATACTGCAACATAGATTTAAGAAAAATTACAGTACTAAGAGATAGGCATAGAGCACAGGGCTAAAGATATACCACAGTCTGGATGAAAATGTCACTGCCAGCAGCAAAAGGGAGAAATGTGATCTGTATATGTGTGGATAAAACATGCCAGAGGTTTAAATAACTCTCATAACTAACCTCCATTTCTGATTACCTGACCTGCATTATTCAATTAAACTAAATCATCCATCCATCCATCCATTGTCTATCCCGCTTATTCCCTTTCGGGGTCGCAGGGGTCTGCTGGAGCCTATCCCAGCGCGTTAAGGCGAGAGGCAGGGATACACCCCAGATGGTCGCCAGCCAATCGTGGGGCACACACACCATTCACACACCATTCACTCTCACACTCACACCTATGGGCAATTTAGAGTTTACCAATTAACCTGAGCATGTTTTTTGTATTGTGGGAGGAAACCGGAGTACCCGGGGAAAACCCACGCAGACACGGGGAGAACATGCAAACTCCACACAGAAAGGCCCCAGACCCAGGCCCAAGGCGGGTCTTGAACCTGCGACCTTCTTGCTGTGAGGCAACAGTGCTACCCACCGCACCACCGTGTCGCCCGCTAAACTAAATCAACACACAGAAAATCCAAATAAAGACTACAGAATATAGATTATTAATTTGCCTTCTATAATGTTTCTGTTTATTACAATCCTGTTTCTCCTTGAACCAAACAGAGTGGGTAATCTTTTACACATGAGCGCTTTAATTTAATTGCAGTATTTCGGCATCTCCCTATTAGGCTGTTGTATTAGCGGCATATGATTGTACTGTATTTGTGGTGCTACTCCCAAGTGGGGAAAAGACAAGCTTGACTTTGGGAGGGAGTGACTTTAGTTTGGTGGATTAGGACCTTTGTAAATTTGTGTTATATTATGAATAGGTCCTCTCATTTCAACACATTGCAAAATGTGCAATGAGCAGCTCCTGCAGCGTGGCAGAGAGAGACACAAGGCGAATGTAACAAATGAAGCCTCATCATTATTAGATCAATTACCCACTGTAGGCTCATCACAACCAGGTAGGCAAACTAGGGAATTGCCGAGGAAGAGACAAAAAAACAGTAAGTGACAATGTATAATGGGGTGGGGAAAAATCAATTAATGCAAGCATTCTTATTCTCTACAATTCTGGATCAATTCATAATAATCATTGATTCATAATAATCCTCAAAATCAACTTTGATTGACGGTTCCTTCTGTTTCAATTAGTGATGGGAACACTCCCATGTTCCACTAGATCATTGCTGTGGTCTCCAGAGCTGACTGCTGATCACTGCTCTCTCCATCGGGCATGTTGCAGCTAGGTGCTTCTTCTTTATTATTGAGGTGTCCTTTTTACTTTATAATCTAATTTTTACTTTATAATTTATAGTAAGCTCCTTAAGATGGTGCTTCACCCTATCTGTGTTAGAAGACTGGCCTGTTGGAAGACTACTCTGAACATTTTTACAGCTGCATGATGGTCTATCTATAAGAGAAGGAGTGTCTGTGAGGCTGTTCTTCTTATATCTCTCTAATGTTCAGATGGATAGTCAAAACATCATCATTAAATTAAAATTATTAAAACTTAAATCACTGCAAATGCATTGTAGTAGTGTAGGGGTAGTTCTCTTGCCTCGTAAGGTGTCCAAGATGAAGCCTTTCTTTGTAGCTATGGCACAAAATATATTTTACAAAAAAACTTAAAAACCTATACCATTTCATATCACACCCCTTTTCCTACAGCAGTACTTTTGCATCAGTAATACGACAATTACATCCCGCCATTTTTGTTACCATTTAAACTTTCTCTCCGATCATGCACCAACTTGGTGAAAGTAAGTTTCCTGGTTTAGCTGCTACTTTATTCCTCACTAACACAGGCTACTGTGGCCATAGCTAATGACAAAACAACTAACTTTGTAAGAAAAGTTCACATGATGCAAATGGCCCTAACCAATTCTCTTGTTAGAGTAGGGAAAGCAATTTCAAAATCGTCCATTTTGTGCAGTAAAATACCATGCTGTAAAAGTTTAGCAGCTGCACACTGCAATTACATTATAATGTGAAAATATCTTGTTTTTGGTACAATTAGTCCAATATTGACTAGAACTATCTTGAAATATCTGTTTCCACTGTTCCCACTGATAATTCTGCTCATTACTCTTTTACTTTTTTTGATTTTGGGACACATAGATAAAAAGTAAAAATAGATTGACCAAAATCAGGAACAATTGTATTAAAATCAAGACAGTTTCATCTGATACGATTTCATGTTTTTCTTTGTCAAGGTGCATAACCTAATGTTTTGCATTATAGAAAGAATGTGGGTATTACCAAATCATAATTGATACATTTTTAAACTTAGGAATTTTAGGGGAAAGAAATCAATAATGCCTTCCTGGGAACTGCACCTATGGAAGTGTAATTGAATGCAAGGGGGACCTTAAAAGGCAGGCAGATGAGCCATACATGGAAGGGCAAAAGATATTGTTCATAGTACAAGTAATAAAAGGAACACATTTATTTAATGTTAATCACAGAAAAACATTATTTTAAAACAGGCTACAGATTAAGAACTACTCTCAGGGCTGACGTTCAGCACAGACAGTAGAGGTAAGGATGTAGAGGAAATTCTAAACAAAAAAGGATATCCCACTCATACATGTCACACACCCAAAAGATGAAGTGCAAAGAAGCCTATATCAAAGACCACAGCACACAAAGGGGAAATCACCACCAGTCTCTCTTAGTAAGTACAGGAAGTGGGAAAAAAAACAATAAATGAAAACATAAATACTGAGGTAAACCTCCTTAATAATTATAAATACAAAGTAAACAAGGAAAAGATTTCTGAGTTACAAAGTTAACAAACTCATTGAATTGAAAGAAATAAGTCATAAATGACAAACCAATTAGTTTAAAACATTGAAATATATAACATTGAAACATAAGTACCTAGTCCTATCTAACCCCCCATACACACACCCACTTATCACCTCTCTCAGTACTGGCACACTCGCACACAACCAAACACATACCGGATGTAGTAAACCATACGGGTACGGGTCACATACTTGTTGAAGCCTACAAAGGTCTTTGGATATAGTAAAAAGTGGGTTCCTCATTTTTGTCTACTATGTAGGCAGGTTTGGATGCAGCCCAGGAGTCAGCTGCAAGGGAGGGGCACTCCTCTTTTTATACCCTCTCCACTGATCGGCTATGATGTCAAGTAAAGTGCAGCGCAGCAGCCTTGCCTGTATATATATATATATATATATATATATATATATATATATATATATATATATATATATATATATATATATATATATATATATATACAGTCGTCCTCAAAATTATTCATACCCTTGCTGATTCTTGTGATTTTTTCATTTAGTGATTAAATAAATGCTTGTTTTCAAATTTGTGTTTTAGCTTCATGTGACCAACAATTGAAAGAATGACAACAATATAAAATAATTTAAAAAAATCATTTCTGGGGTATTTTATTAACGGAGTCCAAAAAAATGCCATGTTCAAAATTATTCATACCCCTGGCAATATCTCAACAAAAATGTCCCAAATGTGTTCATCTTTGTCCCAAAGTTATTTCATGATGTCTCATCGGAATGAATACCTTTTTTGTTGACCAAATGTTAAACAAGGTTAAAAAAAATAGCATCTTTCCAGAAGAGTATAAATAGTGGGAAAGGGTTCAGGTCATTGTTAATCTCTGGTCATCATGGTAAAGAAGAAGGAGCTCAGTGAGGACCTGCGTCAGCGTCTTGTGTAGGCCCACAGTGAAGGAAAGGGTTACAAGGCCATTTCCAAGCAGTATGGTGTCCCTGTCTCAACCGTCCAGAGCATCATCAACAAGCACAAGAGGTTCAACACTGTCAAAAACCTCAGTGGGCGTGGCCGAAAGTGTAAGGTGTCCCCCAAACTTGCCAGGAGAATCTGCCGAGAGGTCAACACCAACCCACGGACCACAACCAAGGCCCTAATTCAAACCCTTGAGCAGACAGGGACAAAGGTGTCACGGTCCACCATTGAGCGAGTTTTGCACAGAGGAGGTCTCCATGGACGTAAACCTCGGAAGACGCCGCTGCTCAGGAAAAAACATCTGGTAGCTCGCCTGGCCTTTTGTAGAGGTCATCTGAAGCAAGAACCCAGCTTTTGGTCAACAATCCTGTGGTCTGATGAGACAAAACTGGAGTTATTTGGCCATATGGATACCCAGTATGTCTGGAGGAAGAAAGGAGAAGCCTATAGACCAAAGAACACTGTGCCCACTGTCAAGTATGGTGGTGGAAGCATAATGCTGTGGGGATGTTTCTCTTCCAGTGGCACAGGCAATCTCGTCAAGGTCCAAGGTATCATGAAGAAGGAGGATTATATCAGGATACTTGATGAAAATGTCAAGGAATCTGCTGAAAAACTCAAGCTTGGCCAAAACTGGATGTACCAGCAAGACAATGATCCTAAACACACCGCCAAGGTAGTCAAGAGATGGTTCAAGGACAATGACATCAGTGTCCTGGAATGGCCAAGTCAAAGTCCTGACCTCAATCCAATTGAGAATCTGTGGCATCACTTGAAGACCAGAGTGATGGCGAGGAAACCAACCAACCTGACCCAGCTTGAGGCATTGGCCAAGGAAGAGTGGGCCAACATCCCACAGGAGACGTGCAAGAAGCTTGTGGACACGTACAAGAATCGTCTGGAAGCAGTCATAAAGAATAAAGGCTATGCCATTGACTATTAAATAAAGACGATGGACTAGGGTATGAATAATTTTGAACATGGCATTTTTTTGGACTCCGTTAATAAAATACCCCAGAAATGATTTTTTTAAATTATTTTATATTGTTGTCATTCTTTCAATTGTTGGTCACATGAAGCTAAAACACAAATTTGAAAACAAGCATTTATTTAATCACTAAATGAAAAAATCACAAGAATCAGCAAGGGTATGAATAATTTTGAGGACGACTGTATATATATATATATATATATATATATGTGAGAAGGTGATGACCCCTCCCCTTCTCACCTGTTTATAAGAGGGGAACTGACTAACAGAGAGAGAGTTTCCCCCCGGACATGTTTGGGTGCAGGACGCGACGCGAGGCGTGTGGAGCTGCCTGTTTGGTCCACCTGGTGCGAGGTGGACTTTGCCTGCTGACGTGAGCGTTTTGGGTCCTCTTTTCCTTATATATATAAATATATAAATATATATATATATATATATACAGTGGCTTGCGAAACTATGTGGCCCCCTTGAACTTTGTGACCTTTTGCCACATTTCAGGCTTCAAACATAAAGATATAGAACTGTAATTTCTTAATTTCGGTGTGCAAAACTGATAGAGACATACCCCAAGCGACTTGCAGCTGTAATCGCAGCAAAAGGTGGCGCTACAAAGTATCAACTCAATGGGGCTGAATGATTTTGCACGCCCAATTTTTCGTTTTTTATTTTTTAAAAACGTTTAAAATATCCAATAAAGTGTGTTCCACTTCATGATTGTGTCCCACTTGTTGTTGATTCTTCACAAGAAATTACAGTTTTATATCTTTATGTTTGAAGCCTGAAATGTGGCAAAAGGTCACAAAGTTCAAGGGGCCACATAGTTCCGCAAGCCACTGTATATTCTGCTGTCTGAGTGACAGCAATTGGAGAAAGTTGGTGCAGTTGAAAAAAAAGGGAGACACAGGCTCTAAATATTGATCTGATTGATTTATAGATTAGCAAATTTCTGGTGCCAGCTGCTAAACCTAAATAAATGTTTAAATATTGTGAGATGAAACTGTTGTATGTTTTGGAGCAAAATATTTTCTATGTTGAACATAAAAAAACAAGACACTGAACAGGTTACATATCATAACACCTTGGGAGTCATGTTCATCTGAGATGTGGGAAATAGATGAGAAGACAGTGTAAAGAGGATTTTAATTATCAGCTTGGTAATGAATTTTCATGAACATTTATAACAGATTTATGTAATCATTTCTCCCTTCTTCACCTGCTGAAGGAAAAATATTTACATTTCTGCAGGCATTCGAGTATATATATATTTTTTTTTTACCTCATGCACTATAGTGCTCGGTACTATGTTACAGTATGTCTCAATTGCTCAAACCCAACTTTATTTTTATTAGCATTAACTATTCCCTCCCACTAAAAGACATTTTGCACTGTGATGCACTTGTGTTTCTTAAGGTTAAGCACATGTAGAAAAAATTACAGTTTTTCTGAATTGTTTACACACAAAATCTAGAGTAATGACCACAATCTATATCTCATTCACTAAGTTCTTAAACACATTTCTATATAGACAATTCTCATTATTTAGCACCCTCATCATCAATGATAATTATCCCTGTATTCAAAGAGAGCACCCTGCCATTCCAATGGCAAAATTCCAATGTACAAGGTTTCTTTGCAATTTGCACATAAAGCTTTAAGCCTCTATTGCATGAAAAAATACTTAGACATAGTAAAAATTGTTTTGAATGTTTTATTACTTAAAATGACCTAAATAATAGACATGCTAAATAATATATAGTTTCAAACAAAGTTCAGGATAGTTTTATGCTTAAAAAAAAACAAAAACAAACAAACACAAAAAACAAACCTGACTTACCCCAGATAGTGTGGGTAGTTTTTATTTAAGTAAAAAATGTCAAAGTTCTCAATAAAAGACAACCTTTTGTTGTGAAACGATGCTCAAATTTCAAGTGTCTATGAACAAAATGCTGAGAAGTATAGGCCACAGCGCTCTATAATGGTCCTGATAAGGCCTTCAAATGGCCTTTTCCCATTCATAAATAAGCCAATTCAGGGAGGCCTGGTTGTTGTTTCACCATAGATCGAAAGAATCTGAGACAGAATGTTCACAAAGCGTGTCCTTTGATTGCAACACAAATTTCAGTATGTACATGTTGGTGTTCAGTAGTGCTGGTACCCTACATCAAAGGCTTCTCTTTTCTTGCAGTTATGAAACTAAATGTATTGTTACAGCCAGTGTTGGGCAAATTACTTCAAAACTGTTCTATTATTTATTACTTATAACAGTCATTTAGAAGTAATTTGTTACATTACACTAAAACTGATTTTAAAATGTGAGGCATTACACTACTATTACACTACTCTCAATAAAATAAGTAGAAATATGGATTTAGAGATTTAAATGCAACTTACATGATCATCATGCTATTGTCACCAGTCAACAGGGACTTTGCTGATATGATTTGGAAAAGCTGGCTGTTGAGAATGGTTTTCTATCTTCAACATCAAGTCTCCTGACTTCTGGAGGCTAAAGAATCTCAGAGTCACCACTCTTATTCTCCGCTTGATCATTGCTAACTTCTTGGTACTGTAGTAAGAGAGAATAAGAGAACTAAACATTTACCTCTGTGAATAGCTTAGTTTAGCTTTAAATTACTGCTGCTCTTTCAGGGAGTGAACAGTTCTTCACATTTAAGCAGAAAGCCCATTGACTATGATATTCTTAAAATCCTTATTTTCCACAAACATAAAGTAATGAGTGTATCTCAAGCATGTGTTCTGTAGGTTGACTCATTTCCATCTTCTGTCTGGCAAACAAGAAGTAAAAGGAAGTGAAACATTTCCGATTTTTTAGCAAACTGGTTTGAAGAAAACAAAATAAGTGAAAAAAGTAAAAATCTACCATAACACATAGTATTGGCATTCATAATGTTTAAATTTTACAGTTTTTTTCTGTAAAGCCTTACTGTGTTACTTTTGTAATACATCACTTGCAGCACACACCACATTTTTTATTTCCATAGAAAGACTTTAGGCTGCCGGACTATAGGATGCTTTGTCTACGTTACCTCATTCACTCCATTCCCAACATGCAGTCTGGTTCTGATTCCCAGGGCCTGGCGTGGCCCCCTATTCACACCTCCATCTACCTCGCTGGTGGCAGCCCACCTTTGCATGGTCCCAGCTGTTTTCGGGGTTAACCCATAGCAGATAGTTCAGCTGGTTTACTTAAAAAATTATCTACCGTCTATTAAACATAAAGTGTGAGGATTTAGGAATCCTTTCTGTCACTTTTTCCACCGTCAAGCCGACCGTCAAGCCGACCATCCAACACCTCAACCATGAGGGGAAATGGATTTTTCCTAGCATACCCCTGGCTTTCGCTCTGATGTCACTTTCAAACCCTGCGTTGCCAAGCAATGAGACCAATGTGACCCACGTCTGGAGGCATAACTCCCCAGAAAAGTGTGTGTGCCACAGTATTTTTACAAACCGTGTTTCAACTGTTTCAACTGAATCCTGAAGCAGCACGGCAACATACTACTATGGATGAATATTTATACAATAAATACTGCACTTTTTGGTTGTTATGTGATTCTTTATTATAATTATTTTTACTGCATATGAGTGCTGAAGAGAATTTTAATAAACAACAATAAAGAGGATTTTGTTCTGATTATTCGAACACAGTTTGAGCTGTTTTGAGGCAATAGATGGAAAACTAAGTTTTGTGTAAAACCTTTGATCCATTTCTGTAAAATGGATAGAAGATTTCAAAGGGCATGTCGTAGCAGCTCCTGCAGATTGGAAAGCATTTTCTCACATAGCCTCCATTGACTCATAGCAATTAGTGGTTAAAGATCCTGACACTGTGATTAACAGGTGTTTGATGAATAAAAATTATACATATTCACAGTTGACACATAGTTTTCTGTTGAGAGCTTTGATTAAAGTATTGTTTGTGAAATTACAGTGGCATTTTATGATATAATACAATAGGGTTGGCACAACTTGACATTTAAAAGTATAGCTACAATATACTAATCACTGGAGTTCTCAGTAGAAACCTTTTATCTATCGCTAGATTTTACAATCAACAACTAAAAGACAAACAAAGGTTATTTTATTTCATGGAAAATATGATTTTAGTTTGCACAACATATTAAACTTTTTCTGCTTCCTTTTTTGCATCCCTCATTGTCATCTTTCAAGACATTACAGTAAGAAACACATTAACCAGCTCTGAGATCGTCTTTTCATTAGATTTATCCAAAGAATTACAAGAGTCTATAGTAAGAACATTTTGGTGTCATATCCTTTGATGTCCAAAGCACAAAAAGACCTCCTCCAGTGACAAGTCATAGCCATGACTGACAAATGCTGAGTTTTTTTTTTAATGTCTGAAACAAAATTTGGAGACAGAAACCTGTTTGACATTTTCAAACAGTATTTTCAAAATAATTTGCATTGCATTGCAAATGTGTTAAGTATTATTATGAGAGGCAAATATTGCAAAAAAGGTATATATGTATATATACATATATGTACACACATATATATGTGTGTGTGTGTGTGTGTGTGTGTGTGTGTGTGTGTGTGTGTTTGTGTGGTAGAAGAAATGTGGTAGAAATAGCCTTTTAAAATGACTTTCCTTATATGTACCCGGTTAGAAACAGTGAATGACACAGAGGTGACTGCAGACAGTCTGGAGACACAATATATAGACAAAATCTAGGTCTGGGAACTCAACCGCCTTGGTCATGTTTCTCAGAACTGTTTCAGTTGTCACATTTTTAGCATGGGAGCTTTTGGTCTCTGAAGTGTCCCTGAACACAACACGGCTCAGTGTTAATTCAGGGTAGCTGGAGGCTGTAGGGGACTGGCACAGGGTGGCAAATTGTTTGAGTGGAGTTGTTTCATATTCAATAAAGTAACAGATAAACCAGGAAACTTACTTTTACTATGTCAGAGCACTGGAACAAAAGAGCTGCTACAGGATAGTGATTTGAACGTAAATTTATAGCTTTTCAACTGTTTTTGTAAAATATATTTTGTACCATAGACAAAAAAAATGCATTAGCTAGGACTGAAACATGGGTCTGTTGTTTATGAGGCAAGAACACAACCTCCTACACCACCACAGAACACCTGAAGAAATTCAAGTTTTAATGATAATAATATAATAATGATGTTTTGAGTATTCATCTGAAAAAATTCACAAAAGATATATCTAAAATTTGAGGTTGATCCAACAGTCAGAGAGAAATGAGAGGAACAGACTGACTCTAGTTGCTTTATAGATACATGGTTTTAGTTCATTCTGTCTGTCTGATTTATTTCTATCTTCAACACCAGTTCCACACTCCAGATCTGTTTTTAAACAAACTGCAGACCAGCAATATCTGTCATCTTAGGTTTTTCTAACTTTTAAAAAAACATCACAGCCATTTCCCTACGGCACTTGTGACCTGCTCTGACAGAATCAGTCACTTTGACCTGAAAATATATTTTGAGATTCATACATCACCAGAAAGAGGAAATCTTTAGCAAAGACACCAACATTATCTTTCTACTCTATTCATTATTCCAAAGTTCCAAAGACTGTTATAAAACATTACTTTTGAGAAGGCTTCAAAAGATTAAGTTCATATTCACCCAATTTTTCCATTGATTTAGCTATTAAACATATATTGATTATTATCAAATTAATAATAAATATCATTAATATTTATTAGTGGTTGAAAGTGATTACCTACATTTAGCCTACACATACCTTTACACATACATATCCATGTGACCATGAGCACATACAAATTACAGTAGAAAGGCCTAGAATACCTAAACCTATTAAAAACTAATGAGATGTGAACAAATTGATACTCTATGAACAAATATACTCGCACACACAATCAATGTGAAAGTGAGAATATTGGTTGGGGTTAAATCGTCTTAGTTTTTTTCCTGTCAGGTTGTTTGACTGACTTAAAGACAGTTGGGCTCTCTCCTGGCTGCTTGTTTCGCTGTTTGCTTCGCTGGCTGTTGACTGACAACTGGCTGACAGACTCATTTTTAGTCTACCTGCCAATCTCTTCTTGACTCTCTGCCTACCTACCATCTGTCTTCCTCAGTGCTCTGTGTTGGGGGAGAAGGAAGAAATGACACCAGTAAATATGCCATCGTTGACAAATACTGTTACCGTTGCCTTCAGTAATAAATAGCTCTCTTTGGTTTCATCTGAATCCTTCTGATTCTCATTTTATCAATTGTTAGCCATTGGTATGTTAAAAATGTCAACCAAACTAAATGGTGTCCAAAGCAAAATCTTCACTTGAGGCTAATGCAACTTTTGACATGTTTAAACTGAGATATGTATAGAGATATAGATATATATTTTATCAGATCCTCAATATTAAGTAATTGTATGCAGTTTCAGTTCTGTAAAAACAAAGTGTGGTAAACAGAGCAAATTATATTGAGTGATTCAACGCATTACTCAGCGTGACAGACTGCTGACTGTCTTCTTTAGAAAAATGACAGCATTTGTCTTTGGTTTGCTGAAATAGCTACAGCAAACAATCTTCATTGCCAAGGCAGGAAAAATGAAATGTTGCAGCACAGCAGGGTTTGGATAACAAGGTAACGGATGAGCATGTAAGTGTTTGACTTTGTCTGCGGACACTGTAGTTTGAGTCCAAACTTCATAAAAATGGACAACATTTTGGTTACCTGGCAACAAGAGCTCGTCATTGACTACTGTCCTTGTCCCAGTCTACATGCACAGGAAAACAATTGATTTAATGTTGAAATCATGTCACCTCCACTATGATTGGTTAGCCTGGCCTCGACCACATTTTAATCTACATTGACATGAGGTCTAGAAACAGACCGTTCCTTTGTTCATATTGATGTCATGGTTTATGAAACCCCAGAGCAGTTTATTGACACTACAAATGTTTATCAAATGCTTACGTAGCTGTACACAGCTTATAGCCAACCGTATCAAACATACCTGATGACAGTAAAATAGTTTAGCGCTAAAAGGTTCAAATTTTTCAAAATGCTTGAAAGACTTGCATTCTAAATTACTTGAAACACTTTCTAAGCCTGTATAAAAATGTGAATTACAGTATACCACAATGTTGGATGCACAGTTATCGACAAAGACACTTCTGTATCTTTGCACCCCCCCTTGTTCTGCTTCTCTCTGGATGGGGGAAAATTGTCTCCTTGGTGTCCAAACTGATTTGCAGAGTGAAGTGAATTTGTGTGCAATGAGGGATGGGCATACCCAGGTTAATGATTAGTGGTGATATACAATCTTTCAGCTTGTTAGTATCAGGCCTTACTGGTTGACTTTTTATGTGATAGACCACAACAAATATCAAGATTGCCAAGCGAGCGAGTCAGCAACTGGTCTCTTTATCAGGCCAAATGTTGTTTTGATTTAAATTTTACCATTTCAACAGTTAGTAAGTTACCCAGCTTCTTTTTGTTCGAGTTATTCTGTTTATGTTTTACATACCGTTTTCTTGCTGGGTCAGACCTTGGTGCAAAACTGTATTGCATTTGTTGATTCCTCTTCCAGCTTCAGTCCATAGATTGACTTTCAATCGCTTTATCTGGGTGTATTAGACAAGGTTTTATATCCTTAATTTCAGTTGATCTATCTGGTTTTCTGAGTCAGATTTTTGAAATGTTAAATGTCATGTAAACTACTGAGTGTGTTGATTTTCTGTAACAGGATACAGACAGTAAATTTGGCCTGTTCCAAATAACAGAAGCCCAGAAGTTTTTTGGGAAAAACCCAAGTGAATCACTTTTCCTGTATACCCATTTCTACAGCCTGGTTACATGTACATCACTAATTGAAGTATACACCAATTTCTTAAAGGCATTGTTGGAAATGTCTCAGGAGCAGTTTCTTTTCCATTGAATTCTGTTTCTCTTGTCATCATGACTAAGGTCTACATAGCACTACATGAGAAAAAAAAACAAAACGTATTGCCTTGCAAAACTCTACAGACATTTCTTTTGTGTGTTTTTCATGCCTTTGTGAGTCTACCATTTCTCTGCTCTCCTCACTGTTCACCGCTTTCTTTATGCACTTTCTAAAAAAAAGTTTTAGGTTGACTTTAACCTGTATTCAAAATGAATACAGACTCTGTGTGACCAAGTCTTTGTTCCCATGTGCAGACCTATGAAAATCGATTACTTTATTTGTATCTTTGAAATGTACTTCTGTGCATGTACTAGATTAATTGAAAAATTAAGTATAGCAGTGGCTTTGACTATTGAATAATATAAAAACAAATCATATTTACCCTCATTAACCAACATTAATTTCCCGGGAATATATGTTAGTGATTGTAAAAGGGCACTTACCATCGTCAAAACAAATCACTTAAAATCACTGCTTGCACAACCTTGATACTGCATTAATACTGAATTCATATATAAAAACCTGTACCACCAAGTGCAATAGCATTATATTCTTGTAGTCTAAAATATCTTAAAAATACTTGTTTTTGGATACAGTCATAAAGTGACCCATTCCAACCAGCATGTAGTTGTATTTGGTGGAAGTTTGGAATCTGAAATACTGTTGCTATGGATGACAACTCAATATTCCACACAATTTACAACTATAATGAACTCAGAGAACTTCATGATTGTAATTTGCAGTAAACCAAAGTACTATTGTTTTTGAAGTTGTTTTTTAAGAAGCATATAATAATAATCAAAAAATGAAATGTTGTGTTTTTATGACCACAGATTAAGCTGTTTTATCTACATGGGAATGTGACCCTCTTCAGTAAACCCATCATGTTTCTACAGTAGCTCAATAAGGGCAAACCAGACAATGGCTATACTGTAATACTGTATATACAATAGAAAGAGAAACCTAATGATGTAGGTACCATGAGACAGAGGAAGAATTACAGATATTTGATATGGTGTCTTTATGATAGTTGATGTAGTTTTGTAAATCATTTTACTCCTTATAGCAGTGGATAGCTGGTATTTTCTCCCTCTTGCTCTTGTCACTGCCTTTCTGTGAAATGATAGCTGGATCATGGAGAATAATTGCTTCTCTCCTCATAACCTCATACCAAACCATTATACCACCCTGTCCTATCTGATATCATCCCTCTTTATAACATAATGACACTGAGGACTTTGTCTTCAAGAAGATCTGGCCTTTAAATTAGCAGCTGACGTCTACATCTTGGAGGATAAATGAAGCTAATCAAGCAGAAAGAGCCATGTAATGGTCAAACTGAAAGTCACTGACAACAGAATTAATAAATATGGGCAAGGTCAATTAATGAATAAATAGTCAAATCTGGTAAAACAATTACCTCAAAACCCAGGGGATGCATGAATGCAGATTGACTGACAAAACTTGCTCCACCCTGCGGTAGAATATGCAGGACTCCACTGCAGCTTGAGTGTGTGTAAAAAATCATTTTATAAATGAGTTTCAGCATGCTCCTGAGATGCTCAGCGCTGCAGTGGAGATAGTGAAAGAGAGAGAGACAGAGAGAGAGAGAGAGACAGAGAGAGTGAGGGGGAGAGAGAGGGAGGGAGAGGGAGACAGAGACACAGAGAGAGAGAGAGACAGAGAGAGAGAGAGAGAGAGAGAGAGAGTGAGGGGAGAGAGACATACAGATATATATATATATATAGAGAGAGAGAGAGACAGAGAGAGAGAGAGAGTGAGGGGGGAGAGAGGGAGAGAGAGAGAGGCAGACAGAGAGAGAGAGTGAGGGGAGAGAGAGGGAGAGAGAGAGATTCATGGGGCCACATCCAGTACAATTTAATCTCAAATGGGCTGAATCACTAATCATTTACATATAAATAACACCTAGAAATTTCTAATGATTAATACTATTAACATTCAATTTATAAAACAGCAGAATTGACATTAACAAGTGCAATTTCAACATTAAGTCTGTTAAAAAAAAAAAAAAAAAAAAAGTTCCTCTTCAGCACTGACTAAATGTAACTACACTATTGTAGAGACAGATGAAATAGCTAATATCCACCTCAACACATTTACTTCAATCAACTTCGCTGAACTAGCTTCACTGTTGTCTTCCTCTAAAACTCAAACCTGTCTTTTGGACCCTATTTCCATCCTTATCCGGATTGCTAAAAGACATTTTCCCTTTGATAAGCCCTTCCTTACTAGAAATATGTCTTTATTATCTGGCTATGTACCACAGTCCTTTAAAGTAGTTGTAATTAAACCTCTCCTTAAAAAACCTGCCCTCGACTCAAGCATTTTAGCCAACTATAGATCCATTTCCAACCTTCCCTCCCTCTCTAAGATTCTGGAAAAAGCAGTTGCTAAACAGTTGTGTGACTTTTTACACAACAATAACTTATACAAGGATTTCTAGTCAGGTTTTAGAATGCATTACAGCACAGAGACAACTCTAGTAAAGGTCCATCCATCCATTTTCTATCCCGCTTATTCCCTTTCGGGGTCGCAGGGGTCTGCTGGAGCCTATCCCAGCGCATTTATGGCGAGAGGCAGGGGGATACACCCCAGATGGTCGCCAGCCAATCGTGGGGCACACACACCATTCACACACCATTCACACACACACTCACACCTATGGGCAATTTAGATTTGCCAATTAACCTGAGCATGTTTTGTATTGTGGGAGGAAGCCGGAGTACCCGGTGAAAACCCACGCAGACACGGGGAGAACATGCAAACTCTAGTAAAGGTTTGAAATGATATTCTCAACTCATCTGATAAAGGATTTATTTCCATCCTTGTTCTGTTAGATCTTAGCGTTGACACTGTTGACCATCAAATCTTATTACAGAGAGTAGAGCATCTTATTGGTATATAAGGGACTGCACTAAACTGGTTTAAGTCCTATCTCTCAGATCATACCCAATTTGTCCATGTCAATAATGTTTCTTCTATCCATACAAAAGTTAATCATGGGGTTCCACAAGGCTCTGTGCTTGAACAATACTTTTCACTCTCTATATGCTCCCATTGGGTAAAATCATTAGGAAATGCTCTATTAATTCCACTGTTATGCAGACGATACACAATTATATCTATCAATTAAGCCGAATGAAACCAAGCAGCTTGCTAAACTTCGTGCTTGTCTTAAGGATATAAAATCCTAGATGATCTGCAATTTTCTTCTACTAAATTCAGACAAAACAGAAATCCTTGTACTCGGGCCCGAAATCCTGAGGAATTCAATATCCAGTGATATAGCTATCCTGAATGACATCTCCCTGGCCTCTAGCTCCACTGTGAAAAACCTGGGAGTCATTTTCGACCAAGACTTGTCATTCTCTGCCCACATTTAACACATTTCTAGGACTGCCTTCATTCGTCTACACAACATAGCAAAGGTCAGACACTTCCTATCTCTGAAAGATGTAGAAAATCGTATCCATGCATTTGTTACTTCTAGGCTTGACTACTGCGATTCTTTACTGTCTGGTTGCACCGAAAAGTCTCTCCAGGACTCTCCAGCTCATCCAGAATGCAGCATCACGTTTATTAACTGGCACTAGAAGAAGGGAGCAAATCTCACCTGTATTAGCCTCTCTACACTGGCTTCCTGTGAAATCTAAAATAGAATTCAAAGTCCTGCTCCTCACCTTATATATATACAGTAATCCCTCGTTTATCGCGGGGGTTACGTTCCGAAAATGACCCGCGATAAGTGAAATCCGCGAAATAGAAAACTTTATTTTTTTTTTACAATTAGCAACTATTACATGTATACAAATACAGTGACTCGCGTGTAGGCCGTTTCACTGCTCTTCAGACGGTGCCGCTGCATCCTGACTGCGCTCTGCAGTGTTCTCTTCTTCTGAAGCCCGCGGTGCAGGTGTGTTTGTTCGGGAGAACAACATAGTGATAGGCAGCTGTTGTCGCTCTTTTTTCTTCTTTGCAAACGAGACGACAAAATGATAGCACAATTCCTAGCATGTTTTGATACAAGAAGCGGGAGTGAGTTTTTAGCGAATCAGAATGCAGAACACAATGCACCAAAAAAAAAAAAAAATGCATTATGAAAATCCGCGAAATAGCGAATCCGCGATAAGTGAACCGCGAAGTGGCGAGGGATCACTGTATATGCAGGCTTATCGGAGGTTCCCAGAATTTCTAGAATTAAAATGGGAGGCAGAGCCTTCAACTTTCAGGCTCCTCTCCTGTAGAATCGCCTTCCAGTTTCAGCCTGGGGGGCAGACACCCTTCTTATTTTTAAGAATAGATTAAAAACTTTCCTGTTCGAAGAGGCGTATAGTTAGGGCCGGCCCTGGTTGGCCTAGTCATAGTTATGCTGCGATAGGATAGTCTGCCAGGTCCTCATGAGATGCTCTGAGTTTCTTTTTCTTTTTCCATCTGTGATACTGATGAACCACTATTGTACTTTTAAATCTGTGGTGTTTCCGGAGTACTGCCCTGTGTTTTCTTATTCACAGAGCATGCTGCAGTGCAGATCTGATCCTACGCTTCATCCTCTACTTACAGCCAAGTTCATTACATTTCTGTTTCTCTATTTGTAATTTCCAATTTTCCCTGTAATGTTTCTACCTGCACACATCATCTACTGCAGCCTGTCTTTCCTGGAAGAGGGACCCCTCCTCTGTTACTCTTCCTGAGGGTTCTTCTGTTTTTTTTCCCTGTTAAAGAGGTTATTAGGGAGTTTTACCTTGTACGATGTAAGGGTCTAAGGGGATGTTGTGTTGGTTTTGTACAAACTGTAAAGCCCGTTGGGGAAAATCTGTGATTTGTGATTCTGGGCTATACAAATAAATTGAATTGAATTGAATTTATTCCTTATATATTGTACTGTTGCATTTCAATTCGCCAATATTTATTTCTTTTAAGCAGCAGGAGAAGTAATGTCCTGCCATACAAATCATTAACAAACCAAAACTGTAAATATGTCATCCCCCTAACCTTAAATGATGCTTACTGACTATGTTTTAGTATAAGCAGAAGTCCTGCTTGCATCAGCTATCAGGCTTTAATTCATGCCCAGTATTACTGCCTCATCATCTTCTCTACTACCAGCTGACTAGTATCATCCCATTATTTCCATACAGGTGGCTGTCATAGCTGCAACCAAATTTGAGGATCATTTTTCCTCTTGTCCTCAGTTTTTCCTCAGTTGCTTACTCTCCATGACATTACTATATAGACCTCATTTACAAAGGATGTGTCACAGTAGTAAAAGTATAGGTGTAAAAATTCAAAGTAATGATACTTGATTTTTTAATTTTTAATTTTATTTAGCTGCTTGATGTTTCTAGGTCTTGGTATGACATGTGTTGGCCATCACGCTGTCATGGTTTACTGTCTACTTTAATTGAAAGTGCAGCCCATCATGATTGCTGTCTTTGCTGTATTTCCCAGTGTTTCCTGCATTCAATCATCACCTGATTTCCACCTGTGCTTTCTCTCAATACACTAATCCACCTCCCATGTACACCTGCCAGACTGGGAGTTCTATCTATCTGCCTTCTTTCCCTCAATTTTAAAATTGTCTGTCTTGCCTTTTTTGCATCGCTGACTGATCTGGTAAACCACGTTGTGAGTGGCTGTTGACTGATAGTATTCATAATCTGACAGGTGATACAAAGATAAAAGTGAAGTAGTCTTTGGAACCAAATGTAATGTGTGTGTGTGTGGGTAGGGGGGGGTTATAGTGCAGTCATGGACTGAATTTCAATAGTTCAGTTTGCCTACCTTACTGTACACTATGAGTATCCATCGCAAGGACGCATTACAAATCTAAGTTATTATTTATAGCCATATTACAATAATTAATATCTATCCCCTAAATATATCAAGGATCAATTAACTTGTATCTCAGCAGGATTCAGAAAAACTTTTTTGATTCATTTCTGAAAAATTGATCAGCCTATTGACACTTAAGCCTGTTGACGCTTCAGAACATTGCTGCTCAAGTGATTGCTAAAACCTACAGTGTATATCACATTGCTGTAGTTAGGGTTAGGGTTAGGCCTTTACAATGGAATCTTATATCTTAAAAAAAATCAAATTTCTGAATACTGCTGTTGGTGGGTTGGTAGGTGTAGAATCTGCATCCATTGTGAAATTAAAAGGAAGTGCTTCTTGGCCATTATCCAACTCAGTCCAACACGCTACCTTCAGAATGAAGGTCAGTCTCATAGCACCTTGCCCGATTTGTCATAACAGGGACAGTTTATCATGCTGTCACTAAAGGACTTGTTATTCAAGTCCTTGGCTCTCCTGAAAGCATTTTCAGGTGATTGAGTTTGATATTTATATTATTTGATATTTCTTTATCTATTCCTCTACATCTGTTTCAAAATTCCCTCATATGTCACCTGGTTGCCATATGAGACATATTGATTGAGGTCCATCAATGTGGACCAGGACAACCTTGAATCAGAATGTGGTCTATGCGATCAGTTCTCAATGCATCTTCAGTACATTCACGCCTGAAGTGTCTACTTGTGATGTGACCACACTGAAAACATGTTAATACTAGTGCACAGGACTAAAGGTACATGCAAATTGCTAGAGAGATCAGAATCATGATCTACAGAAAGTGTCCAACTTGCACACACAATAGGTCCCAAGAGCTTGTTCATTAGCTGAATTGTTCATAAGTTTTTATATATTGCAACTCATCCCTTACCTTATGCTTGTTGCTACTACTCCTAGCACTACACCTGTGCTTTATCAGCCATGACAAATGAGGTTAACTAGTAGGGAAATGGTGAAGTATCCAAGGCTGATGCACTGAGATGCTCACAGACATGTGCACTTGTGAATGCAACATTTTATGAACATTTATAGCTGTCAACAGTTGTTCATATCAATGAATGTCTGTAAGTTAGATGTTTATATCATGTTTTTTTCTTCTGAAACAAATGTTTGTAAAAGTTTGAGAGAGAGGGACATACTTATTCTTTCTACTGGGACATAAAAAGAGAGGAAATAAGTGATGAAGTAAGTGAAGATCTGGAGAGAGCTCACCCTGTATATCATTGTTACTGATAAAGAAATTGATTCAGTATTCTAAAATGCGTGTGTGTGTGTTTATCTCCTATGATCCCTGCAGAGTCTTTGTTACATCTGCTTTTAACTGCTGCTAAGTTCATGTGTTTCATATTTAGATGTGGAAGTGGATCAGACAAGTTGTCTCTTTCCCCTTTGTTTAGACCAAATTTAATTGTAGGTTCCCTGAAATCCCCTTCCTCCCTTAGGTGTGAACTTACTGCAGAGGGACCCTCTTATTCTTTTACCTGAAAGTAAACCTTCTACCTTCCTTTTGTTCATATGCAAATGTCTTTGTTTCCTTGTGATTGCTTTGATCTGATGGTATATAGGGTGGACACCAAACTGGGTCAGCTTTCTGTATTAGATTGATTCTGGAACAAAAGGTCCACCGTGCTCTATAGAACATTGAGAATAAAGACCACTATACAGCAAACTTCTATGAGACTCTAAAGATTTGTTCAACATCTCCAACTCTGAATGTAGCAGGGAAACAGAAAGACAGAAGGAAATTGCATGGATGAAAAATCTATGTACAAGCAAAGACTTTTTGGCCTACTGGGATTTCCTATCTTAAGCTAAAGACCAGACCTCCTACAAACATAAGCACAGCAGCTGGTCTCTTCATTGCTCTGTGTAGGACTGTGTTTCCGTGCATCTTAATTTGTTTACATAACTCTGCATCACTTCATATAGCCTATTATTTATGCATGCACTATCCAATGTCAGTTTTATTATGTAACTACACCCCCTTTTCAGTGTTATTTGTTAAAATGCTATGCCAAATTCGCAACTAGCACAGTTCCCACATGGCTGTCGTTATAGATGGTTTCATCATGGGCAATGACCATTGAGTTGCATCTATTTGCATCTATTTGTTTTCTCTTCTTCCATTTTTTTTCTTCCTGAAACTGTGTCCAGTCTCCCTGCCGCCTGGGTCAAACAGATTCAGAATAATATTTTATCTTATTCATTTTTTTTTCAAATCATTCCTTCTTAAATTATTCTTTGCTCACATATTGTCAGGACGGTCTAACCTCTGCACTTCCTACTGACTTTTAATGTCGGGTTATGAAGGGAACACAGTCTAGTCCCTCATCACTCATTACTTTTAATACATACAATACAACACAGCCTAGTGTAAATTCAATTTAAACAATATGTTACCTGTTTCACTAAACACCCTCTAATAATGAAACCACCACTCAGATAATTTGCACAATGTTTTTCCGAAAGAGCATTTTCTAATATAACTCCTCAATTGGCGCATTACAAAACTATTGTAACTATTGTAAATTACAGTTAAAAGACAATTGTGGTTTTACAATGACACACATCAAATCTTGGATGAAAACAATCACTTGAAACATGGTTTGGGTTGAAGTGACTCCTTCTTTTAAAGTAAAGTAACCATCATCCATCACTTGGGAATGGTAAACACCATAATTGCAGTTATGTTTTTTGTATAAAGGCTTCACTTTCACAATTTTGGGTTATTTTGCCAGCAAAGAGTGTCTTTGTAAAAGGCACAACTTTACTGTAATTTTTCTTGTGAGAGCAGGTTGATCTCATATGGAAGCAGCAGCACATTTGAAGATTTTCTTGAATGGCCAACACATTTCCAAAATGAGACCTTTCACCTGCCTGAGAGAGCGATATTCTTAAGAATTCCAATCCCATCCCATATGATTTGAAAGGAGGAAAGAGTCTCTTTCTCTTTTATTCTCTCCCCCCTTTTTAATGACCCTGTTTTCCATCTGTAGTTTCATTGTAATCTTTTATGACATCTTTGTGAGTGATATGATACATCATGCATTCATTCATTCAAACATTACAATGTACTAAGTAAAAGTTGGGCCCAAAGTGTACTACAATGTGTAAAAATGAAGCTCATATAACGACAACAACAGTTAAGTCAACATCTAAATGTGATCAATAGTCTCGAGAGTCCATTCCTGAGACAGATCCCAACATAGTACAATCTTTATTTGAAGTATTACAATTTTGCCCTGACTCTAACTCTACTCTTTCTTTTGAATAAGACACAAGTATTACACATAATAAAAAACTGATTTAATTCAACACTTTGAGGCACATATAATGGCACATATATGCATGCATGTACGGTTGTGCAATAGTCTACTCCTTGAATACATGATTAGACTATATAAAATAAGAAAATAAATATAAATCTCATAATATATTTAAAAAAAAAATACCCTTGTATACACCATTGTAATAATATCATTAAATAATATTATCCCTCACATCTTATGCAAATCATAAAATATGGAAATAAATATTTTACTTAAAGATATGTCCAACCCAAAGTGACAAGATGCACATCATACTGCTTCACCAAACTCGTTGCCTAAAATAATGGAGGGAAAAACAGACATGGTGTCGCTGGTTATTCAGTTCTTTTTTTAGTTGCTTGTGAGTGGAGCAGGAAACACGGAGAGATGGGGACAGTAGGAGCAGACACTTTCTAATTTACAACAACACAGGGATCCAGTTAGATTGGGGATGGGTGAGGACACGTTCAGTAGGAACACCCTCATGCTGAGAAACAAATACACATCCTGACCTCATAAGCTTTCAAAGAAATGTGGAAACTAAAGTTTGGATTAGCCAAATTTCACACTGAGCTAAATGTTTACACTTAAAGAACTGTAAGCAGTAGCAAATTTCATCATTTAATTTGAATATTAATGAAAAGAATTTTACCTAATTAAACCTGCAGCATCATCCAACCCTGTGTCTGTCTGTCTGTGTTGGACAGAAACAGTTGGAAGTGACACATTACTGTCAATGCTCACTACAGAAAACACTATGGGAATCGTACCAACAGCTGTGTGATGCGGCACACAACAATCTAGTATAAATGAGCCATAGGGGAGCACAGTGATATCCCTGTCAAATATAATGATGTCAAATAAATGTACATTTCTACACACATGCAGCATGCAGGTACAGTCCAATTCCTGTTTAACCACAGACACCAGCAATCTGTCATTTCTTTGCAGAAATTGTGTACATGTGTCTGCACATCTATACGTTTCTTTGTCTTCCATCTGTTTGTGTGAGTTTTTTTGTGTATTCAGTTTTCCATCCCCCATGACAATTGTTTTTTTTAATGTGATGAGAGCGTGCCTGGGTGTGTGTGCATGTTGACAAGTGAGCTGTGGTGATCAGCAAGCCTGTAGGACGATTAATTAAGAATGCTACGGCTGCCAAGGTCTGTTTGGCAATTAATATTGGATTATCTGGCTCCAGGGAAGAAGCCTTCCCTCCTGCAGCCTGATGTGTGCTGCAGAAACAAACACAAGCAAACATCTTTGAGCATAATTTCCCCCAAAATCTTCCAAAAGGGTCCAATCCTGTTCCTGAGTCTTCGTCTGCACGGCCAAGCCCTTCGTATTTTGATAGCACTCCTGAAACATGTTTTAGTTTTGGGATTTACTGGTTTCATTTAGAAGTTTCACTGTTTACCATCTGCAACAAATTAGACAATTTTAGACGATTAGGCTATGTAAGAACCTTGAATAGAGAAAGCCTGAGCTGATATATATCAGGTGGTACAATTAGACTCAAACAAGCTCACACAAGGAGATTGAGCACACACACATACACCGAGATATTTAATAGCCATTGCAGGCAAAGCGCTGAGCCCCGAGGGTTAGTGACAGCCACACACACATGCACAAACAGATGTAGACACGCACACACACACACACATTTACTGTGAAGTGATTTGGGTCAGTGACAAGGTGCAAGCCAAGCCTTTTCTTAGTTTCTTTGTCTCTCTTCCTCCCTTTGCCTCCTTCTGTTGTACATACTCACCCTGAGGTGGTCACTGCTGGTGACAGGAGCCCCCAGAGGCCAGAAGCCTGTCGGACACTGACAGCTGACTGTTGACAGCCTGTTCCAAAGGCACAGACATTCACATATGATGCAATATCTTTCCTTTCTTCTTTACAGTACATGGTCATCTTTCTCCTCTCATTTGCCTTTGGTCTCTCTTTCCTTTCCTCCTTTTTAATTTGTTTTACTTATTATCTCTTTCACACTTGACCTGTTAACCCATCCAGTTATTCCAGAATGGGATGACCTCCGGCTTCTGCAGCTGATTTCTCTGGTTACACTTTGGAGATAAACAATTCTGACCACCCCTCAGAAGCCCTGGAGGCTTGCGAGGACGGAGGGTTTCTGGGTTAGTGGGTTAACCTATGAAGGTCTAGGAGGAGACCTGGAATAAATGCATCAAGCAAAGCTTCATTAGAAGAATAAAAAAACTAAATCACTACATAAAAGATGATTCATATTGGGCTGGAGCGCAGCTACTGAGGGGTTGCAGCAGGAAGCCATGAACACAGGACAGAGCAGGTGGGCAAAGGTGCTTGGCAGGTCGACCAGAAGGCAGGACAGGTGGGCTACACCACTGTGGAGGTAAGGCTGGGAAGAAACTGAGGCTGAGGTATGGACTAAAATCTGGGAACCTGAGGCAGGCTGGCGGGCAGTTCCGGACTGGAATCTGTGGAAGGTCAGTAGAACAGGGGTCCAGGCTAGGGAAGCAGCACTGACAGGACATGGGAAAGAGAAGACGGAGACCAGAGACAGAGCAGACGGGACTGCAGGGGAGAGGAGCCAGAGCAGATGGGACGGCAGGAAACAGGAGACAGAGCGTGAGAACAGAATACAGGCGACACCAACTCCCCCAGGATAAATACAGGCAACAAATGGCTTGAAGCATAGACTGAGAGGTGCAAAGGCAAGTATGGATATGGCAGGTCTGAGAAATAAGCACACACACACACACACACACACACACACACACACACACACACACACACACACACACACACACACACACACACAAACCAACATTACCAACAGGGAACTGTCAGAGTAAACTGCCAACAGTGGATTGTTTCTAATCACTTAGAAAAAACAAAAACATACAATTTTCTTTGTTGTTTTACTATAAAATTACCTAAAATTACCATAAAATTGGACTTGGAGCTTCAAGCAATTGGTTACTTATTAAAAAGTGGAAATGTTATTCTGCTCCCATTTTTCATGATTGGAAACAACTTGTCATGAGTTTCACAACATGGTACCACAGATGTCTTCCGGTTTGAGGGAGCGTGTCATTGGCATGCTGCAGGATTGTCCACCAGAGCTGTTGCCCTCAAATGAATGTTAATTTTTCTATCATAAGCTGTCTCCAACACCGATTCCAAGATTTTGACAGTACATCCAACTAACTTTGCAACTAGATAAATCCTGGTGTTCACCGTAGCAGGCAGATGGTGTGTCATTCATTTCAATAAGAGAAAAAAGCAAGTGTTACTTTTTTCATTCGGGGGATAATGATCTTTTAGACAAGGTCTGTCAAAACTTAATTGCAGTGTGAATGCATGTATACATTTACATGCTCAAAAAATCACAAACAATAAAAAAGAAAATGGTTATTGTCAGACACACTATTTTACTATTTATTAATTCTTCTTCACTTGACATTTTTTGAGGTGAAGCACTTAGGTCATGAGCACACACAAAACTGGGCACAGATGAGATACGTTTATCTGGTTAGCCATTAAAACAGTGGGATACTGTAGAAACAAATTAGATTTTTAATTATTATAACTAAATCTCATAGAGGTATTTCCAAAATGTGTATACACCCTTCCAGAAACATTGCATCTACATGTGGACAATATTAGCTGCAGATTTTAAAATGAGTAGACATTACGCCTCACAGAAGGAAAAGGTAAGTTACTTGATGTGGTCCATGCCGGTCGACCATAAAGAGACTCAAGGGATGATTTCACAGTTCAGAAAACTTCTCATGAAGGCAATTATTAGCACAGTAATCTTCACCCTCTGAACAAGGCCCACACTAACAGCTAGACTGTAGCATTAGCCCGTAAGCTCTGCTTTGTGAGTCCCTGCTGTACCATTTTAGCTGAAGCCAGCAGTAATGAGAGTATCTGATCTGATGTGAAGACAAAGGCTGCGCCCACACTGCAGGTCTTCATGCTTATTCCTGAATAGCTGCTCATATCTGATTTTTCTAGATGACTATTCTGTATCTATTCTGGGATGTATCTCAGATCTGATTCCAATAAGAACTGACAGCAAACTGAAAAAGATTTGTGCACAGAAGAAAAGTGTCAAAACATGTCACTCGTTTTTGTGCCGACAACCCTTGCCGATTTCCACACATTTGGCAGTCTTTGTCTTTTGATCATGGTGTGTCGATAAATACAGGTCAACTTTTTTGGTTTATTGTCATGAATGCTTATCCTGACTCAGTCAAACTGTCAAACTCATCATAATAATAACACTGACCAATTCATGTGCATCATACAGTACACTTTACCTTCCTTGATAATACACACTGCTGTCAGGTGCTTCTGTGTATTCTACTCACAAGAGAAATTTGTAGATTGCTTTGTGTGTCGTATAAAAAAAACATAGTAAGTTCACAATGGACAGTATTGATCAAAGAATTTAATTTGTTCATTTGAAGACCGAAATGTTTTGAAATGCAGATTGTATAATAGAAAATTGACCCATGCATTGCCATATACTCTGGTTAGAAAGTCAATTAAAAATTTCCTATCATGAGGTTTCTTCCATTTTTTTTCTCCTATTAAAGTTTTTTTAATGATTTTTTTCTTGTGAGGGTCTTAGGATAGGCGATGTTGTGTTGCTTTTGCCCAAACTTTAGAGCCCATTGGAGGGAATCTGTGATTTGTGATTTTGGGCTATAAGAATAAAATTTACTTGACTTGATTTTACAGAATATAGCTGTTGTAGTTGTTGATATATGTATAGACAGATCATTTATACTATCAGAAAAGTATCAGAACAGAACCCTTTATTGCTGTTCTTGTGTTTTTCATGAATAAACATACAAATGGAAAAATTTAAATTCAATTTCATTACATACTGAAGAAATGCAAAATATACAAAATACCTACAGCTACATTTTTTTTTTTTTTTTTTTGTAATTTAGAAAGACAGTCTCTGTATACAGATCAATTAAGCAGGTTTATTTTTTTCTTTCTGTATACAAAGCATGCTGGTTCTTTATCACTCTTTCTCTCTGCATTAATGACCTTCTTTTTATGTCTCTGTTTCTGTGCATTTGTAGTTTGAGTGTTTAACTGAGCATGCGAAGAATAAAAAATGCTAGTTAATGTTTTCAATAATAGTCCTCTAACTCTAGACAGTTTGCTCTCTCATATTTGCTAAAAATATAATAATTTGAGCCTGAATGTTTATTTGACCTGGTGACGTGGATGATCCACATTCTGCGAAACACAAGAAACAAATTAGTCTATACAATGGTAGTGTCATTACATGGACCCTTTCAAATCATTTTAAATGTATTATTATGGCCTCTTCTTAAAAAAAAAAAAAAAAAAAAAAAGCAGTCAATGCAGTTAAAATAAGTAAGTTAGTTAATAGTAAAGATTAAGATTGATGGGTAATGGGTGAAGGGATGGTGGATGGGTGGGTGGCAGTAGACCCCATGAAGACCACAGGGTAAGAGGGATGGTACGGCTGAACCGCGTCTATCAGACAAGCAGAGGATTTAGTTTCCTCGCTGACTTTTCTTTTCAGATGAGAAAATCATATAATCTACTCACAAAGTCATGTTGCTTAGTGAGTTAACACATGATCGTTTTACTGCAGAGTAGTTCTATAGTACTAATAATATAATACGTAACATTTTATTCCGAAAGTAGGGAAGAGAATTTCTAACATTACAAAGCATGCACCTTGCTATATGATTTTTTCTACCTTTTCTCTTTCATAAGTTTGCATGTGACCTCAGACTGAGAACCACTGGAAACATGAGCCACAAGCTTGTGGGTGATGAGCTCCCTAAGTGCTGCCAGCTCAGTGCAGTATTGAAGAGGTCTGAGCCAACAGTAGCAGTTAGCTGAGCCTTTATTTATGAGAGGGGATTTGCTCTCCTTATGTTAAGTAGTTGGCAGAACAGCAGCCAAAGCAAATCGCTAATACTTCCTTCCTTTTCCTTCCTCCTCCTCTCATTCTGCTTTAGGATTTTAAAACTGAAGGATGTTGGCGGAGCAGGGTTTTTGGCCACTATCTTCCTACTCTTTACGTTATAGACCACATTCATATTCTGACTGTGACTGTAGGAACAGTTTGCTGCAGCAAGTGGGGCGGTGAAACTTTCCATTCCAGCCTTGAGTTTTAATCCGACACTCTCTTCTCCCTCACTCTGCTCATGGTAAGTGATTGCCAAAGTAGTGACCAAAGTAAATTGCAAATCATACACTCCTTAAAACCCCTCCACACATTGCAAGTCACTAAGAGGTATCTCTCTCTGCCGGTTCTGCTCATATCTGACTATTCTCATTCATCCTCAAGATGCATTTTGTCACCTTCTTTATGGACAAGATGACTAAGAATGTTTTCCTATTAGAAATAGCTTAACCTCGGGATACAGTGGCAGGGTGGCATGGTCGCATATATCCATTTTCTCTCTCCTTGGAACTGCTGTGGTTTGCACTGTGCAACTGTCTTGCTCCACTGATCATTGATCTGCCAGGGTTTAAGTGCTTTGCTCAAGGGCAGTTCAATTGTAGTTATTGACTCCAGTTTTGCTGCTCGCTCACAACACCCACTCAGGTTTTCCCCAGATGGATTATGAAGCTCAACAGGCTGTAAAGTCACAAGAATGTAAAATGGTGTATTATAATTTCCATGTAAATCTAATGAGTACAAATTAGTAAAACATCCATTTAAGAGAAATTCCCCACAGAAGCAACTGCAGCAACATACAACAATGTTGTGGAAGTCTGTCTGATTTATATGCTCTGTTTATAGATCATGTACAGTATACTTTCATCCAGCAGGGAATGTCACCACAGACAAGTCTTTGGACATTGATGGACCTTGATTTAATTTAAAAAGTGACTACAGCTTCAATGGTGAAAACTTTGAGAATTGTTTGTGATGTTGCATGTTTTCTTTGAATGAGTAACAACTGCAAAGGCATACAGAATCCAGGTGCGACTAAACATATTAGTTTAATATTACAGGATGTGTAAGCTTAAAAAGGATTTCCATTTGTTAGCATCTGGTGATGTTTTAGTAATATGCCTGAAGTATGCCTACAATAACAATGATGTACAAAAAAGTACAACCTCTGTGCCTATTGGGAACCTGAATAAGCATCATCAAATATATACCTGCCATATCCATATCAACACTCCACAGTAGATAGATTTGTACACCCTCATCTAGCCATTTATCTCCTACAGTCCTTTACACCAAGAAAAGAAAACAAGCAGGCCGAACATGATCCCTGGTGGCAATTGTGGCTTTGCTCGATTCCCCACAGCGTTGCTCATAGACTAGATTGGCTGAGCTGACTCAGGGATATTCTTGTATCACCACCAACTGTGCACTAAGCAGGTTGGTTTTAATTCATACGAAAGAAGTCTTGCATTACATAGGATAAACATTTGTTAGACTATTTACAATACTAATACTATACTACTACTACCAGTACTACTACTAATACTACTAATAATAATAACATTGAAAGTGATTATTGATAGTCTCTATCTTATTGATTTTTCTCTCAAAATGCACCAGATTATTGCATTTGAATTTACAAAAAGGTTGCCTTGAACTGATATGATGTCACTGCAATTAACTGTCAATGAAAATTATTTCTTGCCTTAAACAAATAAAAAATGCAGCATCTGCCATTACATTTAAGTAATTTGATATCACTTATTTGTTCTATTCATTTGACTGCGAATGCAAATTCACACCCTTAATATTTTCTGGACCATGTCCTCTTCTTGCAAAAGCTTTTAAACTTTAATAGAATATTTCAGACCTATAGACCTCCATCAGGAAAGAAGATGCAAATCAGGGGGCATAAACAGACTATGTGACTGACAGGTTATCAGTCACATAGTCTGTGGGCATTTAATCAAATAGATGGGACAGCCCACTCAAGAAAACTGACTGAAATACTGATTCTGTGTATCTCCTTTTGACTTTTTTTTTTTTTTTTTTTTTTTGTATACCAGGGGTCACCAACCCTGGTCCTGGAGGGATATTTTGGGTGCAGGTTTTTGTTCCAACCAGGCAGGAACACACCTGATTCTACTAAAAAAACACTAGAGCCCTTGTTAAGGACCTTCATTCGTAGAAACAGGTATATAACTGCCTGGTTGGAACAAAATCGTGCACCCGCGGTAGCCCTCCAGGACCAGGGTTGGTGCCCCCTGATGTACACCATGGCACCTTGTCTCTCCTTGATTCCTGCCATGATTGTCCAGTGGTTTCACAACATCAGGACTGGTAATGGAGCTAAAGGTCCTTTCCTCCTTCTCTGCTCATAATGAACTGGAATTGTCAATGCAATGTATGAAATGAATGTGTACAATTTCAATTAAACCTTCTTCCCCAGACCACTGCCTTGCCTTTGCGATCACTTTGTTAGAGAAGCCAGATGGCCACTCTGCTGATATCCAGGAAGTGGATACAGGGGATTTGGTGATCACTTTTTCCTTGTGATCCCTCTGTGCCTGTTTTGGCTTCAGCTTCATCACTCAGAAGGGTCACTGAGCAGTTCTTGTACCAATTTGCAATGTACAGTGTGGTTTCTTCAATCATGGCTATCTACTCTTCAAGAGTGGTTGATTATTTCACCTCAGCATCACTCATCAAGTTGATGCCTGGTCACCTGTTTCCACAGACAGGATCAGTGCAGTGAATTCCCTACTGAGTCAGGTGAGTACAACGGAGACACTCCAAAGAAGAGTATGTCGATCCAAATGACTTGTCTCTTGATTGGGTATAGGCTGGGCCAGGCAGAGGACAATGTTGACACTTACTGCCGCATCTACTTACTCAGGGGGTTGTACAACTCAACTTGTGTAGATTTCTATGTTCCACAGAAACCATCGGAGCCAGCCAAGACCAGTACATTGTTGTCAATTTTCTTTGCTGTTGACAGCATATATTGCTTTAATCTAGTTCTTCCTTTGGTTGGCACCATCTGCTCTTTAACAGCCAGCCTATCTCGCATTGGGACTGACATCAGTTTTGAGGTTAGATGAGTAACTAGTGGTCAAATCTTGTAGAGTGGATCATCATTTTCCTCCTGTCTCTCTCTCTCTCCTGTCTCTCCTGGTGGTTTACTTTGCAGACTGACCCCTGAGCTCTTAACTACAGGATCTCTCAATCCTGATATAGATATGCACTCTTTCCCTGTCAGTTTCCTAACTGCACATGTACATCATGTCACTTCTGCCCATTAAACGGTCACAATTATGAATCCAAACGCATCTCCAGACTTTGAACAAAAGTGGACTAATTGCAATGTTACACTGAGGCAATGAATAAAAAACACAGCTTTAATATATAGATAAAAACAAAATAACCCTTTAAACATCCATATGCTCTCCAAGGCCTTCTCACCTGATGAAGGCCTTGGAGAGGCTTATTCTGCACCACCTTCGCCCACTGGTGAGCTCAGCACTGGACCCTCTGCAGTTCGCCTACCGGCCCGGCATCAGTGTGGATGACGCTGTCATCTATCTGCTGCACCGATCTCTCTCCCACCTGGAACAAGCGGCGAGCACGGTGAGGATCATGTTTTTTGACTTCTCCAGTGCTTTTAACACCATCCAGCCTGCAGTGCTGAGAGGGAAGCTGGAGGGAGCTGGAGTGGATGAGCAGCTGACAGCCTGGACCATCGACTACCTCACCAACAGACCACAGTATGTCAGGCTTCATGACTGTGTGTCTGAGGTGGTAGTCAGCAGCACGGGGGCGCCACAGGGTACAGTGCTCTCACCCTTTCTGTTTAGTCTGTACAACTGCCACCTACAGAAGTTCTCAGATGATACGGCCATCATCGGGTGTGTATCAGATGGGAACGACCAGGAGTACAGGGGGGTCATCAACGACTTTGTCAGCTGGTGTGAGATCAACGCTCTCCAAATCAACGCCAGCAAGACAAAGGAGATGGTTGTGGACTTCAGGAGGAAGTCCCTCCCCACCACACCGGTGAGCATCCAGGGAAAAGACATTGAGACAGTGGTCTCTTACAAATACCTGGGTGTTCACCTGAACAATAAACTGGACTGGACAACTAACACTGATGTCCTGTACAAGAAGGGCCAGAGTCGACTTCACCTGCTGAGGAGACTAAGGTCCTTTGGTGTGTACAGGACCCTGTTAAAGACCTTCTACGACTCCGTCGTAGCATCTGCCCTGTTCTACGCAGTAGTCTGCTGGGGAGGCGGATGCTCAGACGGGGACAGAAGGAAAATTGACAAACTGGTACGGAAGTCTAGCTCTGTACTGGGATGTCCTCTGGAGTCGGTGGTGGTGGTGGGAGAGAGGAGGATGTTGGCAAAGCTGACATCCATCATGGACAACCCCCATCACCCTCTGCATGGGGTAGTGGGTGCGCTTAGCAGCTCCTTCAGCCAGAGACTCAAACACCCTCGCTGCAAGAAGGAGCGCTTTCGCAGATCATTCATCCCGACAGCAATAAGACTCTATAACATAACATAAACATAAACCTCACTGTAGCCACTGTCACTTTTACACTGGTCACTTTTTTCCTCTTCACACTCACCCTGCACCTTAAGTGTGCATTAGCTATGTATGTGTACATGTGGGTATGTGCGTGGATATGTATGTCCATATATATATATGCAAATATGTGTGTATGTGTATGTATGTAGGTATGTACGTCCATGTATGTATGTATATATGCCTTGCTTATGCATACTTTTTGTTCTTACTATTTATTAGCATTTCTTTCTCCATTCTGTCGATAATGCATACTGTGTATGCGGATCAACAAATTCTGCGAATTTGTACATTGTGTTGTGTGTTTTTTTTATTTTTCTAAAGTCTTTTTTATCTTTTTCAACTTTATTTTTCTTTTCTTTATCTGTAACGCTGCAGTAACACACAAATTTCCCCGTTGTGGGATCAATAAAGTTTATCTATTCTATTCTATTCTATTATTGTCATGCAGATATTTTTGTATTAGTTATTTCAACTCACCCATGTTTAAAGCTAAACATATCTCGCCAATGGGTGATTTTATTTCAAGGGCAGTTTGCTGCCTGAGAACAACATCATGTGATAGAGGGCCAATATATAATCGATGGCCACAACGTCACGTGTCCAGACTATTTGGTAATGATGTATTGAGTCTGCTTAATGATTCAAGCCTTTATCGATGTTGCTATTGATACTGCATGCATATGCATTAATTTTAATTCCCCAGTGATTTGAGTTTAATGATGTGACCCTCGACTTGAGATGTAACGTCATGTCACAGGACCCACTTGACTCCATGAGCAAGGAACAAGAGGTGCAAATATATCTTAAAGATCTTAAAACTTGTTTTAAAAAATGTTTATGCATTATAATGTCTTTTTTGCATTTCTGACTTTTAGAGGGTATTTGAGGTTGTACAAGTCAAGCCCCCCCATTGAAAATTCATGACCTCAGACTGAGTGGCAGACAGCAATACCGTATGTGAGTATACTGTAAATCCTCTGGGTCTTGATACACTATCTCATACACTAATGAGATATACACGTGCAAACACGGACATAAACACATCTAGCATTCTCTCTCTTTCTCTCCATCCAACTTTAACAGTAACATACACCAGCTCACCTTTAGATGCCACAGACAGAAACTCATTCATCAGTTTAGTAGTATGGACACTATAAATCAATGTAGTTGGTCCTTTATCCAAATCTATTGTGCATGCATGTTTGTTTGTATACAGATAAACAATATACACATGCATTACCATTCAGGAACATAACAAATACTGGTTATATAACCGTGCACTGTGGGTTTAACCATTACTGAACACGTTTATGTGTTTTGTTTATAATGTGTCTAATGGAGGAATGAAGCATACGTTTGCAATGAATGGGAGTCGTTTTGTTCTGAAGCCTCAGGGCTATGTGGGTGCATATATGTGGTGTGTGTGTGTGGAAATAAAATATCATTCTTGTGACTCAATACCATAAAAAACGACTGAATTTGTGTTGGCCACAGTTGCAAGTCACTGCTTTCACGGGCCTCACCAGGCACTATCAGGGCCTGCTAAGCCGCGTTCAGCCCCTGAGAGAGGTGAAAAGTGCAGGTGGAACCAATGTGTTTGTTTAAGTGCCTCAGCTCCATGTCTGACATACAGAGGCATTAAAATAGAGGGAAGAGCCAGGCATACTTTCCCCATGCCACACATATTTATTAAAGACAACATCCACAACAACCCAACATCTTTATTAAACTCTGTGTGGCATTAGGGCGTGGCAATATGAAGCAAAATTCATATCTTAATATTTTATGGCTGAATAGCATCATGCAATAAATATCTCATAAATGATTAAATTATTTATTATAAAAAAATATATTGCTTATGATTCAAAATGTGTACATACATACAGAGCTTGTTTATTTATTTATTTATTTTTTCACAGGACTCTACAGAACATATTTTTCTGTACCAAATCTGACACTTTTTAAAATATAAATTATTACCATAATTAATAATAAGTCAGTAGTTGCGCCAATATATATTGGTATGTAGATTAGTAGTATCAACCTTAGCCTAATGCTATCATTTAGTTTACCCAGGTTAGCAACACTAAGTTGGCACTGGGCCAAATTAACTGAACCTACTCAACCCACCTATCAATATATTGTAAACATCTGTTTAACTTTTAAAGTTTATATTGATTTACCTCAAGCTGAACTTAGGTCTTTAGCTTTTCTGTGGGCAGAAAGGCGCTGCTTTACACTCTGACTCTCTGACTTGTTGCTAGGTGATTGACATGCTTGATGACTGTGTAATAACTGAGATAAGATAGTTCTCTGTTGTTTAGCTTAGTGGTAGCCTGAGTACCACAGGGCTCTGCTCTGAGGGAGGAGAGATGCAACAATGGTGTATTTAAGGGTGTACAAATAAATTTAACAGCAATAAAAAATAAACATTTTTCAGCACACACACACACACACATATATACATATGCAAGAATAATATCTTTGCACTAATGTGACGTGCATATATACCATATTGCCAAAAGAATTCACTCATCTATCCAAACAATCGGAATCAGGTGTTCCTATCACTTCCTGGACATATTTCACAGTCAAATGTCAGTTGTGTTATAAAAAAGAGTGGAATTGGCTGTCTGGATGTGACTTGAGTGCATCATGTTTCTGGTGCTACTGCTCCTTATGTTTTCTTCACTGGTTTACCATCCCCTGAATAGTTTGTATTTAAGGAAGCTTTCACCTCTAGTTTGATTATTTGGTCACTATGCAATAAAATGTTCATGAATTAGCACCCTCAAATGGTTTAATCAATGTTTATCTTCTGGTCGAAATAAACACCAATTCAGTAACAGCTACAGGTACTACTCGGAAAATTAGAATATCGTGTAAAAGTTGTTTTATTCGGGCAATTTAACATAAAAGGTGAAACTAATACATTTTATAGTATTATTAAATGCAAAGTCAGATATTTCAAGCTTTTATTTGTTTTGATTTTGCTCATTAGAACTTACAGCTTCAGAAACCTGAAATTCAAAAACTCAGAAAATTAGAATATTGCTTGAAATCAATTTAAAAAAGGGATTTTAAATACAAAAATGTCAGGCCTCTGAAAATAAAATGTTGCATCTGTACTTAGTACTTGGTTGGGGCCCCTTTTGAACGAATGACTGCCTTAATCCTGCGCGGCATGGATGCTACCAGGTTGTGGCACATCTCCGGTGTTATGGAAGACCAACATGCTTCAATCGCGGCCTTGAGCTCTTCTTTATTGTTTGGTCTCTTCCCGTTCAGCTTTCTCTTGGCAATGCCCCACAGATTTTCTATGGGGTTCAGGTCAGGTGAGTTTGCGGGCCAATCAAGCACAGTAATCCCATGGTTGTTGAACCAGGATTTTGTACTTTTGGCAGTGTGGGCAGGTGCCAAGTCCTGCTGGAAGATGAAATCTGCATCCCCATAAAGCTGGTCCGCTGAAGCAAGCATGAAGTGCTCTAAAATGTCCTGGTAGACAGCTGCGTTTATGCTGGACTTGATAAAGCACAGAGGACCAACACCAGCAGCTGACATGGATCCCCAAGTCATCACAGCCTGGGGAAACTTAACACTGGACATCATGCATCTTCCATTTTGCGCCTCTCCGGTCTTCCTCCAGACTCTGGGACCTTTGTTGCCAAATGAGATGCAAAACTTGCTCTCATCAGAAAAGAGGACTTTGGACCACTGGGCAACAGTCCAGTCTTTCTTTTCTCTAGCCCAGCTAAGGCGCCTCTGGCGTTGCTTGCTCGTGAGGAGCGGCTTGACAACAGGAATACGACATTTGAAGCCCATGTCCAGCATCCTCCTGCGTGTCGTTTCTCTTGAAGCAGCAACTCCAGCTTGAGTCCACTCCTTATGAAGTTCCCCCACACTTTTGAATGGCCCTTTCCTGACCATCTTCTCCAGGCTGCGGTCATCCCTCCGGCTTGTACACCGTTTTCTTTCACACTTCTGCCTTCCACTTAACTGTCCATTAATGTGCTTTGACACAGCACTCTGAGAACATCCAGCTTCTTTTGCGATCACTTTTTGTGTCTTACCCACCTTGTGCAGGGAGTCAATGATGGTTTTCTGCACAACTGTCAGATCTGCAGTCTTCCCCATGATTGTGAATTCTTCTAGACCAAAGACACAGGCTTTTTAAAGGCTCGGGACCCTTTTGCAGGTGTTTTGGATTACTTACCTGATTAGTGTGTGACACTTTGAGCCTTCAATACTGAAGCTTTTAACAGTATTCTAATTTTCTGAGTTTTTGAATTTGAGGTTTTCTGAAGCTGCAAGTCCTAATGAGCAAAATCAAAACAAATAAAAGCTTGAAATATCTCACTTTGCTTGTAATGAGTCTATAAAATGTATTGGTTTCACCTTTTATGTTGAATTGCATGAATAAAACAACTTTTACACAATATTCTAATTTTCCGAGTAGTACCTGTATATCTTGAGAACAATCTGTGAATGCGCTGAGTCACTGAAGATGCATCACTACTATTTCAGGCAGAGGAGACGGGCTATTTTCATGAATTAAGTAACATGGGATGAACATTGTCCCAAAGACCCACGATCTATCTATGAAATAATTAGTATCCCCTTGTTTAGACCCAAGCTTGTGTTTTACCAGAAGTACCACACCAGAGTCTGTCATTTGGTACAGAGTCAAAGGAACTGAGACCACCTCTTTATGGAGGTCTTTGTCTGTTTGGTTCCATCTCAGTGTTTGTTGAATTATGTCTGGTGACCCCCAGTGAAAAAACAAAATAACCCTGTTGCAAGCCTGATATGAAGAGTTTTGAGCACAAGGAAATTCAGCTTTTTGTTCCTAATAATCCAGGAACAGTATCATAGTTTATGGGTAAAATGTTTTTTTGGTCATATAGCATCTTTTGTAGCAGAACCATGAGTGGCCACTGGGAAAAATCAGCATGCTTCTGAGATGAGGTGCTGTATCCAGTTCTATAAAAAAAATCCATGGTTATGAGTTAAACTTTCTTGAGCTGCAAATCAAACAACATTATGCCCAGTATTCAGGTTTGAGTGTCTTTGTTACTGAATAATAAAACACTTAACTATTATATCTATAGAATTACATACTCGAGGTGATGCATTTTGTCTTGTCATGTCATCCTCCCTTTTTTCTGTGTCAAGTTGTTTTTTTTTCTAAAACAACAAGTCTCACACTTACTCACTTTCACTCTATACCTGTCAGTACTTCCTCTCTCCCCATGAGTTTTTTTTTTTTTTTTTTTTTTTTAAATAAAGAACTTAACTATATAACATTTGTGTCTGTTATTATCTTATTACACCTTATTCTTTATGAAACCATTTTTAAACCACAAATTATTCATTATTTTTTTAATTTTATTTTTTTATTTTTTTAACAAGGTTACATTTGTTTACCAAAAAAAGGCCCGGAAGTAGCTTTTATAAGCTACTTTTTATCCTGTTTTTTTTTATCCTGTTTTGCTTTTTATCCTGTTTTGTTGTTTTGTTTGGACACAGAAGCTATTATGTGGAAACAATGTAGGATCAGAAAGATGGGAGGCAGGCCTCCAACATGGCACTGCCTGCCAAGTGTAGTCACACAAACATAATACAAGCATGAAGATGGTAAAGCAAGCATCACATGTAAAACATATGTAAAAACACACAGTCACACTTAAAGCATTTATGACCAGAGTAACGATGGCCATTCGGGCAATAATTTCATGATACTTTTAACACTAATGGAAAGAGGATTTTTTTTAAGGTTACGAGCACATGATCAATCTTATTTTCTATTAATCAACTTTTTGCCTAAGTGTGTGTGTGGTGTGTTTTCACTGCAAAATCATGTTCATAATCGGAGTTCAATACATTGTCAGAAGTCTAAAGTTCTTCTATGAACTACTGGGTCTAGAAACAATTTTTACAGTATAATTTGCACATTTGGATATTTAATTTTTTTATGTTTTTTCTGACTACACACAGCAAACTGCTATCACAGTGCTCAGCAGTAATAAGGGCCTCTCTGCTCTGTAGGCGTTATTCCTTTACTTGTTGGGTGTCAGGTTGTTTCTTAATGCTTCATTCATTTGAATTTAAATTACCTTACCAAGAGTGTTTTAAAAATGCAAAGTCAACAACTTATTTTGCTTGATTCCCAAGTCTTACTTTGCATGCAGATAAATATGGCTGCAAACAGGCCTACATTCTTCTTCTTCATCATGATCTTTTTCTTCCTTGTTGTTCTTTTTTATCTCATTTAGCCTCTTGCTCATGTTGGAGACCAAGTAGAAAGGCATCTCTCTCTCTCTCTCTCTCTCTCTCTCTCTCTCTCTCTCTCTCTTCTCTCTTGCTCTCTCTCTGTCTCTCTCTTTATCTTAGTAGTTCATGTGTTCTGTGGGGTTTTCTGTTGCCTGTGGATGTAACATCACAGGATTGAAGCAACGTTCGGCTGCTTTCTGCATCCTCAGCAACAACACTGGAGCGTGTGTAAGAGCCTGATGGGGGTAAGAGAAGAGGACAGGGAAGGAAAAATAGGAAATATGAAGCTTGAATAAATGTATTATATTGAAGAAAAACAAACAGAAGGGAGGGAAAAGATGTGCATGATGAGAAAAGGGTAGCAAAAATTAAGAAATTTAAGAAGGGGGAAGAGGGAAAATAAGTGCTGCATTTCCACACCAGTTTGTTCTGCCCTCCTATCTGAACCTATCCATACTACTTGACACATACAATTTATTTTTTGCTGCCTGGTCATTATAATAGTCTTTATAATACATCAGATTTGTGTAGCACTTTTCCAGGTGCTCAGAGACTTTTCTTATCTTGCAAGCACCCCCAAAATCTGTTGATTTGCAGTGCAAAGTGTAAAATGTGTTTTGAAGTTCTTAAAACAGAAAGTTGTATCAAAGAAAAGGATTGCAAAATATAAATATATATTCCTCCCTCATCTATTGTATGTTTTTCTCTCTCTCGCTGTTCCTTATATTTTCCTCTCTCTTCTCTGGCTGTACAAAGTGGGGCAGCTCTATAGAAATGTTGAAAAACAGAGATGGAGGGGCCATCGCAGAGACAGAGAGAGAGTAAAAGAATGGGAGTAAGTGAATGTGAGGAAGAGATGATCAAGAAACAGTGGAGAGTCAGAGTTAGGAGGAGGAAAACACCCCCTCATCTGATTGGCTCATTTCCAATTAAGAACCCCTTTGACCCCACAATTGTAAGGCCTGTTTAATTATTTGCTATGGGGGGACTTCTTGTCAGTCACCTTCCAAGCAGCGAACAGCTGTTATATACAGCTGCATTTTGCCTTGCACACATCCACAGTGCTGCAGCCTGCAGCAGGGATTAGTTTGGTGGTGCCCTGGTGGCTTAGCAGGATGTTCTGTATACATGATAAAATACACAATACAAGATATCCAGTTGTGGGAATATGACATTTTTTGTTTTAATCTAACTTTGAATCTTTGAATTTTTATTCTTTTTAAGCCACATTTGTATGATACACTTCAGTACATCTTGGTTGTTTCCTCAAATAACTTAAACTGGATGAAGGGTCTTAGTCATGAACATCTGGATCCTAAGTCATCAGAGCAATAAGACCAGCTAGCCCACTTAGCAATGCTGGTCAGCCACTGAGAAAAACAGATTGTTTACATAAAGCTGTTTTAATATACATTTTCTGTTTCTGTTTGCTTCAGTGATGACGAGAATATGCCTTAGATAATAGATGAGATTGTGTAAAATAAAACATCTGAATGTCTAAATCTTGACTTATTAAAGATGGAAGATAATTTAATCTGGCAGCATTTCCCATGATCCCTTGCTATGTCATTCTTTGTTACTGCTCAGCAAGATCGAGCCCAGAGTGGCCAGAAAATGACATTGTGCATGTAAGACTTGTGCTCAGGGTTATTTTGACAACTTGGGACAGTATTCCCATATGTGTTTCTAGAAGCAGTTAGTTATTGGTTTCACCCGCTTCATGTCAAATTTGCAGCATTATCTTAATTTCAAACATGTTTGCAGTCCCTGAACTGTAAATGACACCCTAAGTAAGCTCAGTCCATAAAAGGAATACAGTATCACTTGTGTATATTGTGGTAAGTGTTTACTCTTAAAAGGCTAAGGACCTGCGGGAAACAGGAACAATGTAGCTAACAAATAGCCTCCTGTGATATTTCCTTTTTTCTGCTCCATCTGGAGTCTCATTCTCAGGTCCAAAAGAAATGTGTCAGCTCAGTGCCAAAGAAGCACCAGTGACAGCAATGGCCCACAATCCTTGGGAATTATAAAACAGCCAGCTTTGGTCCTTAGTTCTGATTGGTAGTAACATTTACAACAACAGAACCCTCATTAAACATTCAAATGTGACTGGATAACAGCCTTTCATACTGTGCTTAACAACGCCTCTGAGTGCTTCTATTTCAGTGAATGCCGATGTTTTACGGCTCATTGCTTCATGTTTACATGGACATAATGTTTATTGTAATAGGTCAGTGGTGTTTGTTTTTTGGTGTTTCAAACAGCAAAAAAAGAGTAAAAGAGAGTTTTTACAACTGCAACTGCTGGAAGTGAAATAAGCCCATTATTATGTATTCAGGAGCAGAATAAGAACTTATGATGGAGAGAAGGCAGAAGTAAGAGTGCGGGGGTCTGGGTGCTGGAAGGGTGTGTAGTAGGTTTAAGATCACAGCAGCATGTTAGCAGAGTAGCGGCAGTCACCTGCTACATCTGTTTCTACACAGTAATGCTACATCTGCCATGTAGGTCACCTCACGTTTGGCCAGAACACAGCATGCACTGTACTTACACAGATAAAACAGAAGAAAACGCAGTGGACTCAGAGCATGAAAATATGTGCAGGGTTTTTATTTATACATCGTGGATAAAGCTAAAACTGATTTCCGGGCTGAGACATGGACGGAGAAAGCGGAAACTCTGAAAATGTTAGTGATACCGTCCAATATTCTTCACCAGCATTAAAGTAGAGAACTCCCACCAAGAACGAACTTAAAAATGCTTTCAAACTACAGCTCTTATCCAAGATGTATTATTTCCATACAGCTCATGGTTTTTCACTCGCCTTTTCCTGAGTAGTCTCTTGTTCCATCCCTAACACATACCATTAGCTGTATATGAAAGCCTGTGGGCTTTCCAGCCAATTGCCTGCGAATAAATCCACTTGGAGAAACAGACAAGTGTATACTTGTGATATAAGGACCCATGCACGGAACAATACGTATTATGTAAAAGGTGCTCATCAGTGGCCTGGGAGAGTGCTAGTCATGACTCTTACTGTAATGTTTCATTGAAGATGACTCATTTAGGTCCCTGACCAGCTCTAAAATCATGGCATGACAAATGACCGTGTGGAATTCTTTTTTCTCACAGCAACTAAACCAACCCAGGTACTCCCAATTGTTACAGTAATCCACCCTTGTCCTCTATAGGTAGCAGGTGTGAATTCCTGAAACTGCATGAATTGTGAAATTGTGGCAAAGCTCTATATGTATGCTCGGAAAAGGATCATGTATAAATTTAAACGTGCTTTTCTCTAGACACAAAAGTGGAGTATGATATATTGGCTGTACTAGTTTAAAGTGGAAGTGGATTTCCTTCTCCTCAAGCAAAACTAATCCCAAATTATATCTTCTGCTCTGGGATGTGAGAAAATAGTAAGAAAGGGTCCTGGCTCCCAGAGCATCTTACGCTGTTTATTAAATGATTTCCATTGTGAGCAGTAGTTTAAGCAAAGTTAAAGAGGTCGCTGAAAATAACCATGGGGAACTGCCTCTGTATGGAAACGAATATCACATGGCTGCTGGTAGAACAAAAACAAGGGAAAGTGTAATTCTCGCACTTCATATGTTGAGTGCATTTTTATATTTCATGACAAGGTGCATTTGTAGAGAACAGACTCTGAGAATTCTCTGAATAGAAATTATCATCATACTTTGATTAATTAGCTATCAGAAGATGGGTGTACAGTGTTATTTTCTCAAATTAAATAACATGTAAATGCGGACAAAGTTCTGTTCCCTGGCAGGTTTGACCTCACTGCACTTATACCATCAGAGAGAACCTACTTTTCTTGCAGGTAAATTCTCTTCGAAGAGATATGGCGAATCAGAGTACTTTAGAGGTCTGTAATCAATTAATGTATGCCACATTGAGATATGTGCTCCTTTTTAAATCTGACATCAGAGCAGTGGCTAAAGCATCCATCCATCCATTGTCTATCCCGCTTATTCCCTTTCGGGGTCGCAGGGGTCTGCTGGAGCCTATCCCAGCGCGTTAAGGCGAGAGGCAGGGATACACCCCAGATGGTCGCCAGCCAATCGTGGGGCACACACACCATTCACACACCATTCACTCTCACACTCACACCTATGGGCAATTTAGAGTTTACCAATTAACCTGAGCATGTTTTTTGTATTGTGGGAGGAAACCGGAGTACCCGGTGAAAACCCACGCAGACACGGGGAGAACATGCAAACTCCACACAGAAAGGCCCCAGACCCAGGCCCAAGGCGGTCTTGAACCTGCGACCTTCTTGCTGTGAGGCAACAGTGCTACCCACCGCACCACCGTGTCGCCTGGCTAAAGCATAACTTCTTGAAATGATCAATATTTAGACAGACAAAACATCACCAACAAAAAGAGCAGGAATATTTAGCCTTGAATATAAGCTTTAGTCATAATCTATAGTTAATCACCTTAACCTATCATGGTTAGGTTAAGGTGGTAGGTTATATCCACTCCATATCCACATGATATGGAGTACAGCAGGCTAGTAAAGCTCTGTAAACAACTGAAGTCTACACCTCAGAGGAATAAGAAAGGCTTTAATGCACGCATTACTTGAAAGTAGGATCAATTCACTGTTGGTTTGGCTCTGCGCAAGAGATTTCACCATCCATATCGTTTAATTTCACTACTAAGAGTGGATGTCTGTTTACATCAGTTCAGCCGTATATTTCATAATGATTAATTGTAGACTTCAGTGTCCAAACAAACAATGCGGAGTGTAACTATGAAAGGGATATGACCCACATTCACACTGCAATTTTTTGTGTCTCTTATCTGCATAAAACCCACCTAACCACATTGATGCAGTCTGATTACTTTAATCTTGGTTATTTTATGCTATTACATGTAAATTAGTTTAGAGGGAGGAAGTATTGCACACTGCTAAAAAAAAAAGAAAATAAGAGAACACCTAATCATCACAGTATAACAGCAAATTAGTTAAACCTCAGGGATACCAATCTTTCCATGTAAGAAGGGCAACTGAGTCACTTTCAGCCGCTTCAGTGCAAATGACAGTGATGCCAGCTGCAATTATCAAGCAACAGCAGGACAACCGCGAAAGGGAATGGTTTTGCATATGGTGGGTATATATACAATTGTTCTCTCCTTATACTTTCTAACTGAATCTTCTCTAATTTTGTGTCCTGCTAGTTTCCTTATTAATATTTGCTACATGAGGTGGTGTCTGCATCCCAATCGATTTCACAGATAGTCTAGTACCTCCAGGAAGGCACATCCACTTAAGTGTGGTCACAAAAAGGTTTGGTGTGCTACCTAACACGCCAGCTATGAAACAAGGAGGGTTGGACAGGATGATAATCACAGTAAACCCAGCAGCAGGATCACAACGTGCTTCTTTGTATGAGGTGGAACAGGAGGAAGGCTTCCTGAACCACACAAAATGGGATGGCCTGTGCCACCCTCCAAGGCCTCCATGTCATAATCAATAGTACCCTGACTGTTTTTGGGTACTGGGATGAAATCCTTAGATCTTAAACTGATGCAGTGGGCCCTGCATTTCCTGTTGCAGGGCAACACCTGGCCTCACGTGGCTGCAGTCTGTAGTCAATTCCTGGATGACAAAGGTATTGATGCCATTGACTGGCCCAATCAATCAGATTGAGCACATATGCAACATTTTGTTCTAGTGCATTTGAAGCTGCCAAGTACCACCGCATTCTGTCCAAGACCAGGAGTTTACTGATGCCCTGTTTCAAGTCTGGGAGGAGAGCCCCCAGGACCCCATCCACCGAATAATCAGGAACATGCTCAGATGTTGTCAGGAGTTCATACAGGTACATGGAGACCATACATGTTCACTAAAGGCTAAATGTGCTAGAAGAATAAGTTTTGCACTTTTACAAAAAAAAAAATGCTTGTCTATGTAAGCTCAAACTCATGTCAATCTCTAACCCACACAGGTCATTCCATTTCACTCATCAGATAATAGCTACCACAGCCTTTTTATGACCGTATGTGTTAAAATTGTCACTTTAATGAGACAGAGTGAGAGAAACCACTGGTATAATTTCAGCACCACTTAAACTGCCATTATCATAAGAGTAGGAGAGTAGCTTCCAGAGAAATAAAAATCGCTTCCACAGAAATAACAATCACATACCTTGACCAAACTGTATTTGCTGGATTTTTCTTGTGGAGAGATGAGACAAAACATTTTAACAGCAATGAAAATAAAACCAACTATACTACCTTTTACACTAATACTGAGAAAGAGAGAACCAAAATAGATCTAAAACTTTCTGAATGCACCTAGTTCTCCTGTGTTTTACAGCAATGGTTGGTTGTTTTTGGATTTCCATAAATTCATATTAACTTGCCCTCACCTTTGTCTTACAAATTTTCTCAAATTTAGAGTTTTTCAATCCAATTTCAATCAACAACTTTCAGATGATTTGAAAGTATTCATATTGTGAGTATTTATGTTATTTATAGATGGAATCTGAATGACAGTTATAATACTGAAAAATAAAATGCAGAGATGTTGAACAAATCCCCAAAATAGAGAGAGAGACATTGTTTGACATTGTGGACATCAGATCAACACATTTTTTATCTACAATCACCGGCCACTCTATTAGGTAAACCTGTCCAACTGCTGGTTAACACTTAATTTCTAATCAGCCAATCACATGGCGGCAACTCAGTGCATTTAGGTATGTAGACATGGTCAAGACTATCTCCTGCAGTTCAAACAGAGCAATGTTGGGTAAATATGATCAGTATGGGGAAGAAAGGTGATTTGAGTGACTTTGAATGTGGCATGGTTGTTGGTGCCAGAAGGGCTGGTCTGAGTATTTCAGAAACTGCTGATCTACCGGGATTTTCACACACAACCATCTCTAGGGTTTACAGAGAATGGTCCGAAAAAGAAAAAATATCCAGTGAGCGGCAGTTCTGTGGGCGGAAATGCCTTGTTGATGCCAGAGGTCAGAGGAGAATGGGCAGACTGGCTCCAGCTGATAGAAAGGCAACAGTGACTCAAATAACCACCCATTACAACCAAGGTAGGCAGAAGAGCATCTCTGAACGCACAGTACGTCCAACTTTGAGGCAGATGGGCTACAGCAGCAGAAGACCACAACGGGTGCCACTCCTTTCAGCTAAGAACAGGAAACTGAGGCTAGAATTTGCACAAGCTCTTCGAAATTGGACGATAGAAGATTGGAAAAACGTTGCCTGGTCTCAATTCAATTCAATTTATTTGTATAACCCAGAATCACAAATCAGATTTGCCCCAAAGGGCTTTACATTGTGTACAAAAGCAACACAACATCCCCTGTCCTTAGACCCTCACATCGTACAAGGTAAAACTCCCTAAAAAACCCCTTTAACAAGGAGAAAAACGTAAGAACCCTCAGGAAGAGTAACAGAGGAGGAATCCCTCTTCCAGGACGGACAGGCGTGCAGTAGATGATATGTGCAGGTGGAGAACATTACAGAGATCTGATGAGTCTTGATTTCTGCTGTGACATTCGGATGGTAGGGTCAGAATTTGGCGTCAACAACATGAAAGCATGGATCCATCCTGCCTTGTATCAATGGTTCAGGCTGGTGGTGGTGGTGTAATGGTGTGGGGAATATTTTCTTCGCACTCTTTGGGCCCCTTGGTACGAATTGAGCATCGTTGCAATGCCACAGCCTACCCGAGTATTGTTGCTGACCATGTCCATCCCTTTATGACCACAATGTACCCAACTTCTGATGGCTACTTTCAGCAGGATAATGTGCCATGTCATAAAGCTGGAATCATCTCAGACTGCTTTCTTGAACATGACAATGAGTTCACTGTATTCAAATGGCCTCCACAGTCACCAGATCTCAATCCAATAGAGCATCTTTGGGATGTGGTGGAACGGGAGATTCACATCATGGATGTGCAGCCGACAAATCTGCGCCAGCTGTGTGATGCCATCATGTCAATATGGACCAAACTCTCTGAGGAATGCTTTCAGCACCTTGTTGAATCTATGCCACAAAGAATTGAGGCAGTTAGGAAGGCAAAAGGGGGTCCAACCCATTACTAGCATGATGTACCTAATAAAGTGGCCAGTGAGTGTACTTATAACAATATACATCTTTGGTTTCCAAAATCATTCCAAATAATATTATAACCTTTTATTATCTGATGTGCTATTGTTAAGGTCTGCTTAGGGAATAGGCACAAAAACAATTTGGTTAGGTTTAGGAAAAAATCATGATTTGGGTAAATATGATTCCTTTGTTAGTAACATGAGATACTGGTTGGATGCCCCTTGTCTTCATGGCTACAATAACTACCATGGGTTCAGGTTATGGGATAAGTGTCGATAAGGTGTTTAATCCTGACACAACTATTATTTGGTGTAAGCCTAAACGTTTTTAATTTTCTTAAAATTTGTATTTTTAAAAACATGTTGACAAGTAGTTCTTTTTTTAGGATGGATGAAATATTTAAACTTTACCCTTATTTTTGTAAATAACTGCATTTGACATTTTCTATCCAAAAATCGAGCCACAAAAAAGCATGATATTTTTATGTAAAAAAAAAAAAAAGAAACGGCATAGTGTACAGGATGTTGGTATAACTTTAGCATTCATCACTCCACCACTAAAACCCATTGCAAACAACATTAATCAGATAAAAGATACATCTCCACATATTGTATAACCATCTTTCAAGACCTAAAACACGTTGGCTAATACAATGAATCAAGACATGTTTGCAGGTGTGAATATATAGCACAGTGAGACATGTCTTGATTTGACTTTTGTAAGCAGCAAAGTACTGCAGGCTTCCATGTACACAAATAATTGACAAATCTCTATCCCAAGATGCCAGCTATTGAGTGTGCATGTGTGTGTTCTGTGTGCGTGTGTGTTTCTTATTGACCGGAAACATCAGAGACATGTCCACAGCGATTAGCACTTGTGTAAATGTCAACCGTGTTTGTAGTGTATGCAGGTGTGAATATATGTAATGAACAAAGCTCACGATCTAAAGGGAACTAAAGGAAACTGAGCGAGAGGAGGTAATAAAAGAGATGTGGAATAAAAAAGATAGAAATGGAAAGATGATGGAGGGGACATAAAACATGTAGATGAGGGGGAAAGCTGAGATGAAGAGAGTAGGGAATAGATGTTTGGTGAGATAAGAGCAGAGGAAAGCAGAAACAGTGAGTGCAGAAAAAAGGTGAGAGAAGAAGCTGAGGAAAGGACAGGATGATAAAATCAATATAAAGTGAAAGGAGAGGAATAGTTGTAGAAGGGAAAGGTGGGAGGTAGAGAGATGCTGTAGAGGTGGCCATACAGAAGCTGAAGGGAGGGCAATTTCCTCAATGAAAAATGGTAAATCATCTGGCCATGATGGACTCAGAGTAGACTATAAAAATACTCCATTGATATCATTGCTGCAATATTTCAAAAGGTTTATTAGAAGATGTTCAGGGATTTAGCCCTAACTTTTAACAATGCTTTAATTTCACTAATGCAGAAGATGTAACACACCTTTCTAAATTTAGACCCATTCACTTGTTCTGGACTGTAAAATTCTGACTAGAATCTCAGCCAATGCATCTCCAGAGGTTGTTGCCAAGCATCATTTGCCTCCCCATAAGAGGCATTGATGAAAAATAGATCCTCAATGGATAATGTTGGATTGTTGAAAGACTTAATGTATTTGAGTCAATCTTAAAACAGTCCAATCACCGTCCTTGGATGCAGAAGTCTTTGATAAGGTGAAATGGAAATTTTTGATATCCACCTTATATTATTCTGGTTTTAACCCATGTTTTATTAAAACTGTTATTTAAAGAACCAAAGGCTGTACTAATGACACATTTTTTGTGGTCTGACCCTTTTCTAACCCCTCTAGAGGGATATGCTAGGGTTGTTATTAAGACTGTTACCTCTCAACATTTTCTTAGAGATACTGGCAGTTACCACTAGGCATTAGAGGGGTCAAAAAAGGACAGGAAGAACACACACTTTTACTTAATGCAGATGTAGCAGCACCTATCCTAAAGGAATGACCTGGGTAGTGTTCTGGGGAAATATTGTACCTTTAAAGGATTTGTTTGAGGTGAGAAATGAACCTGGATTCAGTCATGTGTAATTGAATGTGAGAAGAGAATGGCTCGAGGGCTGGAGGAGGACCTAATTTTGAGGTATGCACACATGGATTTAAATGGAAAGAAACATGAATGAATGTGAGCAATGATTACAGACCAGGCAATATTGGCCTGAATTCATTTAGTTAAAATGGTGAATTGATTGGGGTGAATGTAAATCTGATAAGGACATGTGTATGTCACGTTTGAATGCTAAGGACGAAGAATAGAAACCTGATAAAATAGGAACGGTCGAGCAGAGAGTCGACATGAGGAGAATGGTGATTCAACAGGTTAAAATTTTGAGTGTCTGAATGTCAGGAGATGCAGCTCATGAAACTGATTTTTATTAGTTTAATGCTAAAAAGAAGTGAAGTGTAGCACCCGAAAAAAAAAAAAAAAAAAGTAATTGGACCAGAAAATAATAAAAAAAAAATAATAATCACACAATTCCACTAATCCAGCAAGCAGGACAAGAACTGGAGATCAAAGTAAAATCTCTCATTTAATGATATGACATTATACGATGAGATGAAGTAAACACCAAAGGTGCTTTGCTACAAGCAGAGACTGCATGAGCAACTATGGATGTAGATCAGGGGCGGGCAACCCCGGCCCCGGAGGGCCGGCGCGGGCGCAGGCCCCCACCCCAAACAGGCAGCAACGCACCCGACTCCACCAACGAAGGTGCGGAGTAGCAGTAATTAGTAGAATCAGGCGCGCCCACCGCCCGGCCGGAACAAGGACCCGCAGCCACACCGGCCCCCCGGGACCGGAACCACCCACCCCCGATGTAGATGTTAAGGTTTTAGCTGGTGTCATAGTGTTCCTAGGGACCCCTTCCGCATCCTCAGCAGGCATCTCAGGGTCCCAGGTGTTTCGCCCCTTAACCTGTACACCTCTCCTGAGTGGGGCAGCGAGGGCTGAGTTAGCCTTCACCTGCGGAAGGGGTCCAGCTGTGATTTCTCGACAGCCACAGCCACCTGGAACTGCTTTCGGCTACTGTGGCTATCTCCCTGGTAGCCTTCTGTACTTGTTTGGCGTTAAGCCCGATCTTCTGCAGGAAACTGCGAATAGATGTGGCCGAGAAACCGCGAGCCCCAACCTCAATTGGGTAGAGGGTGGCATGCCATCCAGCAAGGGTCGCCTCATCTACTATGTCCTGATACTTACCTTTCTTTGCCTGATGAGATATGGCTAACCTGTCTTCCCAGGGAACAGTGAGTTCGGCTAGAATGATGGACTTCGAGCTCCTAGAAAGAAGGATCATATCCGGTCGGAGGGTAGTTGCCACCACCTCCTGAGGAAAGACCAGCTTCTTCTTGAGATCCACCCGCAGCTCCCAATCTGATGCGCAGTGTAGCATTGATGGTAGGCGGTCAGGTCTTTTTCCCTTTGGGACTTTACTGCCCTCTCGCTGGAAGCTTGTGGGCCTTGGTGGTACTGGTGGCTGTTTGTTGGTGTGGCTTCTCTGTAGTTCGACCCACTTAGCGACCTCGGTGAGGACTTTGGCGCCCGTCTGCCAGAGCTTTTGGGCAGCTGGTCAGAATGTGGTTCAGTGTGCAGAAGCTGGCGCCGCACTGACTACAGGATGCCTCTTTCTCCTTGCCCCAGATCTTCAGATTACTTGGTGTGGGTAGGAGATCAGCCACAGCGCGCAGCAGGAAGTTCAGCTTGCCCTGGTCAGTGCCCCAGAGCTCCTTCCAAGACAATGGTCTCTCGAGCACCCCCTCCCACTGCATCCAGCGCGCCTGGGAGCCCAGCCCTGCTGCTTTGATTCGACGGTCTTCTTCAGCTGCCTCCCGCACCCTTTGCACCACCAAGTCCCTTCTGTCTCGCGTGTTGCTCTTCGACCAGCTCTTGACACCGTAGTTTCCAAGCCCTAGCCGTCCACGACACACAGTGTCCACGATTTCCTGATGCCTCCAGTAGGCTTCCGCTTCCTTCACCGCCTCGAGGGGTTTCCACTTCCTGCCGCAGTTAATGGCAGAACTTGCATACCTGACTTTTGCGTCCCTAGAGACTGAGAGCGTGCATGCTGCCCTTGCCTTGGTGGCCTTGAATTCTTCTATGACAGAGTAGCATGGTAACCGGAGTACTGATGACCTGCAGTAGAGGTTGACGGCGCTGAAAGCTGGAGGAACACCCAGCCATTTAGGAATAAACCTGCTACAGACTCTCTCCATTGCTTCAACTCTTGTCATAGGGAAGTCGTAGAGCAGAAATGGCCACTGGAGCCTTGGTATGATGCCGTGCTGAAAGCACCACACCTTGAACCTACCTAGCAGCAAACTCCTGTCTATTATCCTCAGCCACTCCTTTAGTTGGGCTGCGGTGTCTTCAAGGTTTAGCCTGTCCTTCAGAGTGCTGTCATAGTTTTTCCCCAGGCATCGGATTCGCTCCTCCTGAATGGTTGGAATCTCTGATCCCTGGATGCTGAAGGTGTTATTCGACAGATTTCCCTTCAGGATGCACAAGCTTCTGGATTTGCTGGGCTTGAACTGCATACGGGCCCAGGTGGCCATCTTCTCCAGTGAACTTAGGACCCATCGTGTCCCAAGGATGGATGGGGTCATCACGGTGATGTCGTCCATGAAGGCTCTGCAGGCTGGATGCCTTGTCCCATCCGCCGCTGTCAGTCCTTTACACTGAGACTCTCCTGCTTTCAGCAGTAGGTTCATAGCTGCCACAAACAGGGAGACTGATATGGTGCAGCCAGCCATGATCCCTTTTTCCAGCCTCTGCCACTTGGTGGTAAAACCCTGTGCACTGAACCTCATCTGTAAAGAACCCATATGAGCCATCACCAACCTAATGACCTCTGATGGTACTTGGTAATGATCCAATGCCTTGCAGATAAGCTGGTGTGGAACATTTGGGTAAGCCTTGGCGAGGTCTAGCCAGACCACCGAGAGAGATTTCTTGTTGCTCTTCGCCTCCTTAATTATCTGGCTAATTACCGCCGTGTGCTCCAGGCATCCAGAGTAACCCGGTACTCCTCCTTTCTGGACGCTTGCATCGATGTAGCCATTGACAAGTAAGTATGATGTCAACCTTCGGGCGATGATTGCCCAGAAGACCTTCCCCTCAACGTCCAGTAGGGAAATCTCTCTAAACTGGTCAAGGCTTGATGAATTCAGCTCCTTAGGAATGAAGCAGCCCTCTGCAAGCGTCCACAGCCGGGGTTCCTGCTTCTTCTTCCACAGTGTGCGCAGGAGTGTGGCCAGTCTCCTTAGCAGCTGTGGGCAGTTCTTATAAATCTTATAAAATGTCCCTGATGGACCAGGAGCGGATCCCGCTCGAGCCCGTCTCACCACTGACCTCACTTCTTCAAAAGTGAAGTCTGCCATGTTGAAAGGGGTGCTTGGATTGAGCTTTGGGATAGGGAAGGGGCACTCTCCCAATGGTAGGTCCCTGCTGGGGTCGCTATGTGCTGCCTTTACAGCATCCTCCACTTCTTCCTTGGAACATGCCAGTCTCCCACTCTTGGGCTGGCCAAGGAGGTCAGATGTGTAGCGGAACAGATCGTTGAAGAAAGATTTCCTCTGCCGGTGCTTCTCTTTCTGTCTTCTCCGCGTTGCCTCTGCCCTTTGCAGCTGGAGTAGGCTTCTCCGCACCTCTGAGCTTAGCTCGCTCAGTTCTTCCTTCTCCTGATGTTCTGCTCCCCGCCACCTCTTCTTGAGTTCTCTGAGGTCTTGGCGCATTTCAGCAATGCGCCGTTGCCTTCTGCTGGGGCTTGATGGCTGTTTCTCAGGCTTTCCGTCCTTAACTCCAAATCTGTCGTAGCATACTTGGTACACTGTCTCCACCAGAGTCTTGATCTTTTTTACAGCATCCCCTCTCAAGGTGTTGTCCAGGATGATGCTGAGGTCCTCATCCAGTTGTGCCCATCTGTGGTCCGTGGCTGATGGCAAGTTCAACCACGGCTTCTTCGGCAAGCCCTCCATGTTCGGGGCTTCTTGGCTCATCCTTATGCTCGGAGCAGGTTCAGCTAGGGGGTCCTGAGCACTGTGGTGTGCCTCCTGACTCCGGTCCTCCATCGACTGACAAACAGAGCTAACAAACTCTGAGATTAAACTCTGGGCCATGCTAGGTGTTTTGCGCTGCTGCAACTGCTCTTTGCACTTGGATTTACCTTGATGGATTTTCACGCCCCGCTCATTCTTGAAACTTCTCCCACAGATGGAGCACCTTCTGTTTGCTTCACCTTCCTGTCTTTCCACATCCAAGTTCGTAGTCCTTATATCGTCGTCCGGGTCAGTTACCATATGATCCGTCCTTGACAGCAGATTACCCTCCCCCCCTCCTCGGTCTGCTTGGGGGTATTCTCTTCGTTTAATACTCGTAGCGTTTAGTGCAGTCTGTCGGGGTGCCAGCCCTAGGACTATTGCGTGCCGTCTTTCCGTGCGGTCATCCATTCTTTCATGGAAGTCTGTGGGTCTTTCCCCACCGCCAATGGGCCTTTCCCCATGGTCACGACAGTTAAGATGAAGTAAACACCAAAGGTGCTTTGCTACAAGCAGAGACTGCATGAGCAACTATGGATGTAGATCAGGGGCGGGCAACCCCGGCCCCGGAGGGCCGGCGCGGGCGCAGGCCCCCGCCCCAAACAGGCAGCAACGCACCTGACTCCACCAACGAAGGTGCGGAGTAGCAGTAATTAGTAGAATCAGGCGCGCCCACCGCCCGGCCGGAACAAGGACCCGCAGCCACACCGGCCCCCCGGGACCGGAACCACCCACCCCCGATGTAGATGTTAAGGTTTTAGCTGGTGGAGTGTCATAGTGTTCCTAGGGACCCCTTCCGCATCCTCAGCAGGCATCTCAGGGTCCCAGGTGTTTCGCCCCTTAACCTGTACACCTCTCCTGAGTGGGGCAGCGAGGGCTGAGTTAGCCTTCACCTGCGAAAGGGGTCCAGCTGTGATTTCTCGACAGCCACAGCCACCTGGAACTGCTTTCGGCTACTGTGGCTATCTCCCTGGTAGCCTTCTGTACTTGTTTGGCGTTAAGCCCGATCTTCTGCAGGAAACTGCGAATAGATGTGGCCGGGAAACCGCGAGCCCCAACCTCAAATTATCTGTGGATGACTCCAGCAACAACAGTCGGGAGAGGGAGAGTTGAGTTTAACACTGGGAGTTTAACTACATTCAGCTGACCCAATATAAAAATGTATATGCATGTAATGAACAACCTTATTACATCAAGATAACTCATCAAATAAGGTTTGCAACTAATTAATTTACCATTTTCTCATGAATTACTTTTTTGTGAATTACTTTTTAAATCTGCAGTGTGTTTCTGCACTCTGGAAACAAAAAACAAACAAACAAACAGGTACAACGCTTTTCAAAAACAAATGCAAATTTGATTTCCAAAAGAAAGATACTTTAGGGAATGTAATGAAAGCAGGAAATAGGAGAAAGAAAAGAACTGAAGGGGGGGTCGCAAAAAAAATGTCAGTAATGAGTTGAGACAAGGACTGATGAATCCAGAGCAGGATAAGAAATGCAGGAGAAAAGACTGATATTCTTCAAATATGCCCCAATAAGAACCATGTTCTATTTTTTGGTGTGTTTCAAAACTCATTTGGGGAAACATCTGTCATCTGTGGAGACAGTTGCTTTTCATTAATTGTTTGTGTTTTTTCAATGTGTCAGACAATTGAAACGTTTCTTGTTTCACCTTGTTGTGTTTTTGTGTTTGTGTGTTCCTATCCATCACTCTTGCCTTTAATTTTTCTTTCTATTAATTTGTTTTTATTGACCCTTTTGTAACACCTGCCTCTCTTTTCCCTCTTCATGAATGTTCTTATGCCTTTATAGTTTTCTGTCTTACATTTGGTGATTACACAGATCCTTTTCTAATCCACAGTAAATAAACCCAGTGATTTCATCTTATAATAAGCTTTGTATCAACTCTATTGATAATTATCTTCTTTTCTCAGCTCTCTTCTCTTTCCCTCCAATCTGTTCCTTTCTGTTCTGCTAAACTTGATCTGTTCATTTCAAATCATAACTTGATTATTATCTTTGGTATCTTTGTCTTTTTTTTCTATCTGACTCTGTTTTTGTGATTGGTTTTATTGAATGCATGGAGAAACTATAGTTTTTCTATTTGTCTGTCAAGCTGACGTGATTATAGGAACATTGCAGGTGTGATTGATTTTACAGGACTTTTGGCCTTAGGCTCAAACACAGAAACTATGACAACAACATTTACTCTGTGATTCCCTTTCATATGTCATCTTTTTGTGAAGTAATTCTGCTTCTTAATGGCTGTTTGTTTTTTGTCAATGGCACAAAGTGGGATAATTTTCTGAATTGCATTTTTCAGATTTTTTGTTTTACTTACTCTTGAGTAAGAATTTGCAGGATTGTTTTTGGGAGACAAAACCTTAATATGATAATTAAGGATAGATGAGGATTATATTTTCAATCAACCACTGGGTCAACTTTAACTTGTTAATCCCAAACCCCTGAATACAATTAAGTTGTTTATAGCAGAAAAACTAAAAAATAGTGCTTAAGCCATTATCGCTCGGTGCCGGTGTATATTTTGATAAATAACCACAGGTTACGATTAAACCCCCCTGTCCAATTTATGAAAAGAAATGAAGGGAGAAGACGTGACCACTGACAACGCATGTTTTTCCTTATTGGCTTTTTATGTTCCATGGTCCAGAGTGCATAATTATGCTGAAAATATATAAAGAACACTCTCTATTGTAATATTGATTAATTGTTGATCACCATGGCTCTGGTGCAGTGAAAAATTAAAAGGTAGGACATAAGAACCGTTTAACTACAGAACTGTAATCTTGAGGTTTATTCATACTTCTGTGACATAGCTATGGTGACGCAGACCCCAACACTGTAGGCTGTCGCACCTCCAACAACTCCTAACTCCTAACTTGCACGAACCACAAGGGCTGTGAGTGGTGGCACAGGCTTCTCTGTCACCTGTGCTTCAACATTCACAATAAAAGCATTTGCTCCTCAATATCAATAAGCTCCAAAAACATGTGCACCGTCCCGGGTGTATAAAGAAGTGTAAGGGCTAGGCTATGTGTCTGCCACATATAGTCAGGAATATATTTCATTTAAAGGAGATATTTTTTGCCTGTTTGCTTTTGCCTGGCATGCGGTTGCCACTGTGAAGAGGAAGCAAGAATTCGGCAGAGCAACTTGTCAACACAGAACTTTGTTACTTGAGTTTTGCTGAACAAGATTTTTATCAGGAAGGAAAAAAATCTGCTGTCCCAAATTACTCTCTGGTCTCAAATAAGCAACTGACCTGTTAAGTAATTTAAAACAAATAAACATTATTACATGACAATTTATAGGCGCATTAACTACTATTTACAAATAATAAATCAATATACAGTTTCCATATGGACACAATGGAAACAGTACAAAAGCAGGCAGACCTTATTTGCAAACAATGAAATATTGAAATATTGAAATAACCTCTATTTTCACTCAGACCATCTATCCGACTTTTATTGTCCTACAGAAGAAACTACAACTAATTATTAAATATAGTGTGTATTTGGATGGTCCATTATATCTTCTTTATTGTATCTTTTGGTCTCTGATGCTCTATTTGTGTCTTCTTTAGTTTAACATTGTGATATACTTCATCGCTACACACTACTATCATCTCCGCTCCACTGAGTATTATGTTATTTTGTACTGCTCTGTTTTCACTGAAGCCCAGGGCTACTGGAGAGGAGAAGGGAGGAGGAAAAAAAAGGGAGGGATAGATGAAAAAATAGAGGAGCCCAAGGCTATATTTTTTTAGCTCACCCCCCTCAAAATAGTTCCTTTATTTTCAGCTGCCCCGAATAAGGAGAGGTTGCAGGTGTGAGAAAGAAAGGGAGGAATAAAGATGGGGTTGTTCTTTCCTAGCATCAGCTCAACCCAAACTTATGTGAATAAAATATTACAAAGATGACATTTTTGCAATTTTGGTGCAATATTACTTAATTATATCAATGTCAGCATGACATTTTTAGAGTTATTGTAATACCCCAATATGATGGCCATAAAGAACTACATTAATTGAAAATATAGCACCTATGTCACTTCAGTGAATTACTAGTGCTATTTCTATTAATTCAAATTCCAATTGTGACAATAGATGTCTGACTTTTCTAAAAAAAAAAAAAACTCTCAAATAATGCATATAATATAAGATTTCTGGGCCCTTTGCTAAACATGCAGCTCACTGCTCTGCATTTTTCAGCTGAATGCTGTACACAACTAATTAAGTAATGATGCGAAAAGAGTAAGAATGAAAAAGTAATGATCATTAAAAAGGTTTAATTAGAAGCTAAATCTAAGTTCTTAGACACACATGTCCTGCTGATTCATCAAATAAGATTTTAATTTAAAGGGTTACTGGACTAATTAATAATATCCCATAATCTCTGCTGATCTATGCACAGTAGTGTTTTTCCTGTGATTATTTGACCATTGCCAGTTCTGCTGTCTAACAGCTCACTTTATTCTGAAGGACCATATTCTTCAGTCTGAATATTGGCATAGCAAGGCAAGTTTTTTTGTAGAGCACAATTCATACACAGGGCAATTCAAAGTGCTTTACAGTTACACAAAATCACAAAAGGAGAGCAAAACATACATAAAATCACAAAAGGAAAATCATAAAACATAGAATTCATCATTAATTTAGAAAAGAGTGAAGAGTGTAGATAAGATACTTTCAGTTTCATAAGTTTAAGTTCAATATTGAACTTAATTAATTAATATTATCATTATTTATGTTTTGTTTATGTCATCTGATGACATACATATTTACTTCAGAGATTATAGACCTTGACCTTAACCCTCTTCTGGTCAAACCTGTCAGTTCTAGGAGCCATCAGGGAAAGAAAGGAGTGTGCCTTTATCTGTGATACAGAGGGGGAGAGTTGTGTAACAGTTGTCTAGTCCCTGAGGTCCACTGGCCATTAAAAGTTTAATCATCAAAAAGTCAAGGTTCATGTTGTCTGAAACAACGCTGACTACAATTGAATATGTGCACTTAAATGACCAAAGAAAACAACCTGTCAATCTGTAGAGTCATATATCACTCCTGTATGTTTTAAATATGACAAGTCAAAGTCAAAGATCAAATATATGATTGGATCATTATTTGCATTGTAAATGATGTTTTTGCCTTGGAGTAAAAGAAACCAGAATGAGCATATACTTGTATATGTACACATGTGATTTGTCCTGTGTGTATGTGTGTGTGTATGTGTGTGTGTGTGTGAGTATTTAAGGCCACAGCAGCCTGCAGGCTGGACTCTCCTCACAGCTGATGTCTGATACTCTCCACTCTTTCATTTCACCCTTGCACAGTTTTGTTCTGTTGACATTTCAGGCTAATCCAGTTCGGCAGACTGATCATCATTGCCCTGCGGAAACCTCACCACTCAGCATGGACAACCTTTCAATAAACCTGTTGGCTTTTTTCATGAATTCCTATGCATGTTTTTGTTTATTATGTAGTGGTTTGTCAGTATATTGTGTAGAAATTACAAGGAAAAAAATGTCATATTCTTCATTTAAATGTAGGTATACACACTAGTTGCATGTATTTTAAGGCAAATCATCGATCAAAACTTCAGTCCACTTGCTTACTTTATTCTCTCTGGAATTTATGACAGGTGGGATATTCTTGTTTTTGTGTAGCTGTGGTGCAACATGAGAACAACAACAGTGTCAGTGACTTGGCATATTTTGCACCTGCTCTGAGCCAATCAAGCCACCTCAGAACAGGTGCGCCAGGAAGAAAATGGAACATTGGGGATATTTTAAAATGACCTTCTGTACCTCACAGTGTACTGCTGTGAGCAATATGCTCAAAATTAAATGACAAGATATTTCCTTGGTCTTTCAAATTGACACACATGAGCATTTGTTGAACTGATGCCCCCTGTCTGCAGGACGATGTTCTTTGTCAGTGTCTGTCAAAACTGTTCAAAAGCATTAAAAACAAAGACTCATCTGCCAACTGCATTCTGGTAAGGTTTAGGGTGCTTTCACATCAACAGCAGTTGGTGCACAAACAGTTCATTCAAACAAAATGTTGTGAAAGCAGCAATCACATTAAAATAAGCAGACTAAGAACTCCAAAAGAGGTGGTCTCAGTCCACTTGACTCCACACCAAATGACAAACATTGGTGTGGTCCCTTGGTGAGAAAGTATATCTGCTAATTAGTCAACATTTTATTGCCTATTGTGGACAGTGTTGGGAAAGTTCTCCTTCTATAGGTACATATATGTTGTATAGCTTTTATTTTTTCAAAATTATTTTCACAGCTGATAGAAACCAACGACAGCATTTTTTTTTATCAGTTTTAATATTGAAACTGCATTATCTTTGTATTCCCAAAAAGGGTTTAGTATTGTGGCAACAGCTCTCTGAATTCTGGCATTTCCCTAACACTTTGTTTGCATCCATTCAGCCCACAATAGTAGCAGCTGCAACTTTCAACCAACTAACATGAGGAAAAACTTGCTGCTTAAATGGTCTTTATTTTAAAAATAAAACCAGGAATGTAGTCCTAAAGGTTCAGTCTGGGTCAGTACTCACTTTTCCATCAAAAGTTATGTTAATGGTCATAGCTGTGGTGCTGCCTTCCTCCATGCTCCTGGCTGTTGCTCTGTGTTTTATGACATTTTGTTATTGTGACAGGTATGACAGCTGTTGCCAGATTAGCTTTTACACTACATAGTAGCTGTTTATTGTGAGTTTTAGCTGGGTTTTCTCCTGGAACGATCAAATGAAATTCTACTATGAGAGAGCACTGTTCACGGCCAACAGAATAAACACATTCACGCTAATGATCATCAAGCAAAAAAAATACAATACGTTCAGAATATGTTCACCAAAAATATAAATGAGTTCATGAACAATCCTTCATGAACAATCGTTCATTGAACACATTCAGGCATAGAACTGTTACTATCATACAGTAATCTATTATAGTACTGGGACCAAATCCTGCGGACATGGTTAACAACAGTCTTCGATTTCCAAATCCCAAATTATGTTGATACATCCACTCACCACGACCTCAGCACCACAGGACATAGTTAATGTAGGTCGAACAATTGCTGTTGTTTTTATTGTGAGGGCAGCCTTGTTACTGGTGTTTTTCATGCAATTGAAGAAAATAGTGGAACCCAGCAGGAGCCTCCACTGTTTGTAAAATATAGATTACTGGGTCAATGCTGATAATGATTAAACTCATTTGATGTGTTTTATGTTTTGATCTGTTTTGCCCCTTCCCAGCTGAAATTTAGTTTTGTGTATTTTAGGAGTAAGAGACATTCACTGAGCTGACAGGAATAGGCCCCAATAGGGGTTTTGTTGCTTAAAAAAGTGGATATGAGAAAAAAAACATTGAAGTCCCTTTAGCACCTGATTTAAAAAGCCTACTTGCAAATTTGCCACACAGCATGCCCCGAGCATGGCTATAAATCCTCAGTCACAACACATGTATAATATACCTAAAACATTCAACATTCCAGTTTCACATGTTGTAAATGGTTTCTCTTTATGTTTCAAATTAACATGCAATTTGATGGGCAGCACATGCTTCAGTTCAGAAATAGTTCATCACAATTTCATTGTGCTTTGACTCATGCAATGATGCTCCAAACACTTTACAAACTTGTCCCAAAGAATTATGGTGCAGACAACCAGCACTCCAGGCAGTGTCTGGGCTGAGAGAGGTGAAGAAAGAGAGGAGGGGATGAAAAAAAGAGTGATGGAGAATAGTAGATAGAGAAAGAGAAAGCACGTGTGAGATAGCTATATAGTACATGCTGAGTGACTCAGCGCTGTGTTTACAGATGTCCCCTTTGGCAAAATTACTCACCTCCAGCCAATAGGTTTGTGTGTATGTGTGTGTGTGTGTGTGTGTGTGTGTGTGTGTGTGTGTGTGTGTGTGTGTGGGTGGGTGTGTGTGGGTGTATGTCTGTGTGGACATTTACCACAACTTGATCATTAAACTTTGCATCAGACAATCACACTGGACTCTTTTGTCTCTTTTTGTCAATTTTGCACACTATAATCTTTCAAGACAATTGTCAGCCTTAGCACATGCAATTGCATATTGAACAGGCTAGAGCTTAGATAGCACATGTCACTGAAGGCCAGAAGCATTAATAATATTTAAAGCTGATGTTTTTCTCAAAGGTATATATATATATATATATATATATATATATATATATATATATATATATATATGTTGATTTCCACAGTGATTTAATTTTCTCTCCTTTCCTTACCTTTCTAATTGCTTCACTTTCTGTTTTTAGTTCTGCAGCACCAGTTGGCTCTGTTTTGGAAGCAGTGGAGGTGTTGTGTTTTTAGGAAGGAGATACTGCAAACAGAATTTGGATCAAGTTACAGTTGCGGGAACAGATCTGCTCAAACATTTAGTCTTAATAAAAGCACTCAGATTGGGTGATCTATACAGTCTTTTTTGGGCATATCAACCTTTAAACACTCAATTGCATTTATACACTGCATTAGTACCAAATAAATATAATATTATCAATTAGGTAAAAAAGTAACTCCCTTGTATAGTTCAAAATTCAGCTCTTTCCTGATATATTTCTATGTTTTTTTAAGCATTAACTATCCACCTAAAAGGCTTTATGTAACATTTTGGGGCCTTTTCACCATTTTTTATGCCTAAAAGAATCACAGCAATGTGCTTTAATTTGAGCTTTAACCTGCTCCTGGAAGACAACGATGTTAACTGTAGAAAATGTGTTGGCTTGTTAAGCATCATTTCACAGGTGTGTGTGTGTGTGTGTGTGTGTGTGTGTGTTTGTGAGAGAGGAGGACTCTAGAAAATGTATTTGAAGAAAGAATGTGGGCTTTGTATGTTACTTTCCTATTTTTGTCCTGTGTGTGTGTCTGCATATGTATATACATATACATATATATGTATATATTTCTCTCTCACAAACACTCTCACACACACACACACACACACACACACACACACACCTGTGAAATGATGCTTAACAAGCCAACAAATTTTCTACAGTTAACACCGTTGTCTTCCAGCAGCAGGTTAAAGCTCAAATTAAAGCAAATAGTTCCGCAAGCCACTGTATATATATATATATATATATATATATATATATATATATATATATATATATATATATATATATATACATATATACATACATATATACATATATATATACATACATATATACATATATATATACATATATATATACATATATATATATATTGGAAGAAGTTTCCATCTGTTCACATCATCTACCTCAGCCTGTGCGTTCTGAGGGTTCTTCTGGGTTTTGTTTGCCGTTAAAGGGATTTTTTAGGGAGTTTACCATGTACGATGTGAGGGTCTAAACATAGGGGGATGTTGTGTTGTGGTAATGGCCATTGGGGCAAATTTGTTTTTTTGCAACTCTGGACTATACAAATAAAATTGAATTGAATTAAATTGAATATGTGTTTTTATGTTTGTATCTGCATGTGGCAGCAGGTCTTACCGATATTTTTACTTTGCAACGTCCAAATTACAATAAAATGTAAATTATCCTGTTCCAAAACAGCTAATTCTGATTACCATAATCATGGTGACAGTCTAATGCAACACATCCCTGAAGAGATGCACAATACTTTGTAGCCTTTATTCACAAAGTGGTGTATGCAGATATTACCCTGAGGTAGAGAGTTCATACACGCTTGTACAAAACATCATTTGTCTTATTACAAGCCATGATACCAACTATTAAATTATTATGCCATTAAATATTGACAGATGTAAGTAAGTCCCCTCACCCCATAGAGAACAATTTGCAAAGAATAATAAGAAAAGTTGTGCACCCATAAAAGAGGACAACTAATGAGAACTCAACTAATACTGAATCAACACACCAAACTTAACATAAAATATGAAAACTACAGATAGAACTAAAGATAAATTAATTGTTGACTGTACAAAGGTTACTTCTTTATGTTCATATTACGAAATTGACTAATGTAATGTAATCTAGCTTTACAGTGTCATTCAATGGTTCTCTCCTCAAGAGTTTTTAGCTTCTGTTGTATTAGTTTTTTTTTCCCAAACACATCTCCATAAACTGTGGCCTAATTTCCAATTAATCAATTTAACCCTAAACTAAAAACTGAAATGAGTTTAAAACCACTTTGTCAAAACTACAATTGAATTGAGTTGCATTAAAGGTCACTTCACCACTACACAGATAAAGGCAATTTAATTAATGAAGCACATGAAAAGATGATCAACATTTTTTTAATTCTTAAAAAGTTATTTACTTTTTACATAAAAAATAAAGTAATTAGAGTAACAAACTGTGTATATAACTGTGCACAATTAGGATCTTCATAAATATTAAAACTATAATATCTCATAAAGTTGCACCTCATGACATTTTTACAATTGAACTGTTGTGATGAACACCTCACTCATCTGATTAAATCATAAAACCCAGCCATGAGGAAAAATAACTGGATCATTTAGTCTAATGAAACACATCTGAGGTCATTTGTAGATCACCTTGGCATAGATTAAATACTTGGCCCATTAATTTGCTATATCTATGCTACCTCTAACTTCCCAATATTGCATACATCCAGCTGATCACTCATTTGTTAGAATAAGTGAGGCATGTCTTTGGGAAATATTTTGAAGCATGCTTTGTGTTGCAGCTTTTGAGACTTAAAAGTGCCTCAGATGTAATTCAGACCTTGTCAAAAATTCTCAAAATGTGACTGCTGCTACCAACCACGTCTCCAAACATACTCTTCAGAAAAGCCATGAAATAACACAGAATACACAAGCAGGCATTACATTTTAGTTAGTGAACTAGTTAGTAGTTAGTAGACATTTAAGTACAAAATGGGATCTTGTTGCATGTTTTAGTGTTGCCTAAAGGGGCCCCGACCCTAGGAGCATTCCTCATGGTTGCTAAGAAACACTCTCACCAACTTAGTTGGTTGAAGATGTTTTGCCTCTCATCCAAGACGCTTATTCAGTTCTGGAATTTGGCTTTTCAACTCTGCACAGATAAAGATGACCTGGATGCCTGAGAGCCTTCACAGACAGGTAGTGTATTATACATATACCGTACAGTATGTACTGCACTATATGTAGTTCTGTAAGATGATGTTTGATGAACAAGGTTAAAGAACCCCCATTACATTTTCAATGCTTGTGTCAAAATATTTAGGCCTTGTGGTCTTGCTGAAATAAGATTACTCAGGTCTCCTCTGGAGTGGCTGTTGGCTGAACATGAGACGTTTAGATATATCTGCTGTTGTGATTTCACAATACAAGCAGAAGTTGATGCTGACTGCTCTTAGATCAATGTGGTTGCCCCGTCCTTCCGGAATGTTTGACTACTGTTACATCAACGGACATGTCCATCAAAAAGCTCCACCAGCTTTCTGACGGAGCTAGTACAATTACAACAGAGTGGGTGTTTTGGTAGGGAGGTGAGGGTAGAGATCAACAGTGAGTCAGGAATAGTCAGGAATGGTTGGACTTTGGAGTTCTAAATCGTCTTGTATAAAGCCTTAGGCACAGAGGTTTCCCTCCTCCTCCTCCCTCCTGTCTAGCCTGAGCAGCCAAGCTAACGTCCTGAGGGAGGCCAATCAAATCCAGGAATCCTCCCAGCTGACCTCAGCATCTGCTGACCGCAAAGGGCAGACTTGCATCTGTTCTCTGCAGGCCATTTCTATCCTGAAGGATGATGGAGCGGAACCAGCAGGTAAAGGGTAATGTCATGATGTGCTCAATGTGGGCATAATAACACACTGTCCTTACTGACCCCCCAGGAGATACTGCTGCTGCTGCTGCTGCTGCTGGCATTTCCTGAGGATCTCCACTGTGTTGGGGACAAATTCATTTCTACAGGTTATTGAAGATTGTGCCCAGGAAGGAACAATGTCTGTATCTTGCTTCTCTAGCAGAATTCTGTATCTTTTTCTGAGTTTTTGTCTATTTGCCTGAACCATTTAATTCTATCTGTGAAGCTTAAATCTATTGTTTATAGTCTGCTGTGCTGCCCCTGTCAGCCGTGCATCGATCTGAGCTTCAGCACCTGCTGGTATCTGTTCACTTGCTACCCAAGTCTCCACCAGGTCTCAGCCCCTAAATGCTGTCTTTTAAATCTCCTCCCTAGTCTGCACCTTGTGGTCGCTCCTCCACACACCCTCCTCCTGCATTCAGACACAACGCTGCTTAGTTAGTCCACTAGACTACAGCTGCCACTGATCCTTGTTGGGGCATTGTGCAACAAAACAAGTTGTCTGTCTGCTACCTGCCTCTTTGAGTTTTGCCTCTTTCACCTTGCACATCATTTCTCTTGGGTAGATCTTCTCCTGCACTGCACTCAGTTTTCTGCTAAGGGGTTAGTTTCATGGCTTATTACAACCCTGCAGACACTAAAACTCACTGGTCAAGGTTTAAATCCCCAAAGAAGTATCATGCTCCTCCCGCTCCTAAGCCTGCTCCAAGAAGCAGAGCCCCCCCAGCTCGGCCTCCACCACCGGCCCAAGCTGTTATCTCCAACAGCGTCACTGCTGCTGTCTAGGATGTAAAGGGCCTCTGCGTTGCTACCACTCACTTTAAACCCAACTGGAGGTCCGGGGAGGAAGTGATCTCTGCAAAACCAATCTGTACTGTCACATCACGTAGAATAAAACAGAGAGGGACAGTCAGAGTGTCTGAGCAGAGAAATCTAATCCATATTCCATGTAAGAAGTTAGAGCCCAACCCAGCCCAGGAAACTCAGATCAGTCTTAAACATGCTGTACTCAATGTCAGATCTTTAAATAACAAATCTTTCTTAATTAATAATTTTATTTCTTCTAATGATCTTGATTTTATGTTTTTAACCGAGACGTGGCTTGATAATAGTACAGGTAACGCAGCTCTGATTGAGTCTACTCCACCTCACTATACCTTTGAGTTTGAAACACGACAAAACCAAAGAGGTGGGGGCGTTTGTTGCATTTTCAGGGAGAATATAGTCACCCACAAATTGTCATTTGGGTTGTTTTCTTCATTTGAGTATGTATCTGTGTGAGCGACCGACGTGGTCTCCCCACAAAAGGGATCAGGGCAACCAGAAAAAGAAGTGGAGACAGGAGGCAAAGAAACTCACATAAAAAGCATTTATTGGCGGCGGTACAAAAAAAAAAGGACACACAACGCTCACGTCAGCAGGGAAGATCCACCTCGCACCAGATGGACCAAATAGGCAGCTCCACACACCGCTCCTCGTGTCCCACACGCAAACCCGTCCGGGGGAAACTCTCTCTCTGCTAGTCAGTTCCCCCCTTATAAACAGGTGAGAAGGGGAGGGGTCATAACCTTCTCACAGTCTGTCAAAATGGAGCTAAAACAAGCGTCTATAGTTTATGTCACTATCTACAAGCCACCTCAGAATTGTTTTATTGATGATTTTTCAGAACTACTTTCAGTTTTGTGCACTGAATTTGACTATTTTGTTGTAACAGGTAATTTAAATGTACATGTGGATGTAGCCAGCGACAGACAAGCTAAAGAACTCAATGCTGTCCTTGAAATGTTTGGTCTAACTCAGCATGTGACCGAGCCCACTCACAACAGAGGGCACACACTGGATGTGCTCATTACTAAGGGGGTTACTGCTTCAAATGTTAATGTCATGGATGTCGCATTATCTGATCATTTTTGTTTGTTCTTTGACCTGTCTGTTACACCAAAGCCGGCAGCTGGGCCAAAAAAAGTTCGAAGAAGAATCATAAATGACAAAACAACGGCACAGTTTATGGAAATGATTGCTTTTGAAAATACCACTGGTTCTAATGTTGATGATCTGTGGAACTCCTATACATCGAGTGTTTTAAATGTCTTGGACACCGTTGCCCCTTTCAAGGTTAGAGAGGTTAAAAACAGGCAAAAGGCACCATGGAGAAATGATGACTCAGTCAGGGCACAAAAGAGAGAGTGCCGGGGAGCCGAACGGAAATGGCGCAAATCAAAACTCCAGGTTGATCTAGAGATCTATAAAAATAATTTATGCATGTTTAACCAGACTTTGAAAAAATCAAGGGAGAGATATTTCTCTGAAATCATCACCAACTGCAATGGTAACGCTCGAGTTCTGTTTGCTACAGTAAACAGATTAACAAACCCTCCAGCTTCACTGCCCTTAGAACTAATTTCTACATCAAAGTGCAATGAAATTGCGAAATTCTTTAGTGATAAAGCTCAGAGTATTAAGAATGCAATCATTTCCACCACACAGATAATAACCCTTCATCCATCTAAACACCTCGAACTGACACATTTCACTCCTGTTACTGACAGAACAGTCGAAGAGATCATCTCAGGTCTGAGTTCATCCACATGCTGCCTTGATGAGTTACCCACTGGATTTCTAAAGTCTGTGTTGAACAGCTTATTAGTAGAAGTTACTAATCTAGTTAACATCTCATTGGAGACAGGAACATTTCCATAAGCCCTGAAATTAAGCCTCTCCTAAAGAAGAGCAGTCTTGATGTCACAGTTTTAAACAACTACCGTCCCATATCAAACCTGCCATTCTTAGGTAAAGTCTTAGAAAAAGCTGTTTATCAGCAGCTAAGTGACTTTCTCCTTTCTCACAACGCTTTCGATACTTTCCAGTCTGGTTTTCGACCTCACCATAGCACTGAGACAGCTCTGATCAAGGTGATAAATGACATCCGCCTGAACACAGATGCAGGCAGAGTCTCAGTCTTAGTTCTGCTGGACCTGAGCGCTGCCTTTGACACTGTGGACCATGATATTCTTTTACAGAGGTTGGAGAACTGGCTGGGAATCTCTGGTCCTGCTCTAAACTGGTTTAAGTCGTATCTTGAGGACAGAAATTACTTTGTTGAAATTTGAAATTGCATTTCAGACAAAATGTCTGTGACCTGTGGTGTTCCCCAGGGCTCGATCCTGGGGCCCCTCCTGTTCGATTTGTACATGCTTCCGTTAGGCCAACTAATACGCAGCAACAATGTGTCTTACCACAACTATGCAGACGACACTCAGATCTATGTGTCTCTGACAGCAGGTGAACATGGGCCTGTGGATTCACTCCATCGCTGTATTGAACAAATCACTGTGTGGATGCAAAACAACTTTCTCCAGCTAAACTCAGAAAAAACTGAAAAAATCGTCTTTGGGCCACTGAAGCAAAGAGAACGTGTAATCAGTCACCTTCAGTCTCGTTCTCTAAAACCAAAAACACAGGTTAGAAATCTAGGGGTGCTAATGGACTCAGACCTAAACTTTCACAGCCACATAAAGTCAACAATATCAACAGCCTTTTACCATCTAAAAAACATTGCCAAAATCAAAAATATAGTGTCTAAACCAGACTTGGAGAGACTGATCCATGCATTTGTCTCCAGCAGGTTAGACTACTGCAATGGCCTGCTCACTGGTCTCTCTAAACGAGCTGTTAAACAACTACAGAACATTCAGAACGCTGCAGCTCAAGTCCTGACTAGAACCAGAAAATATGACCATATTAGTCCAGTGCTCATGTCTCTGCACTGGCTTCCTGTCACTCAGAGAATAGACTTTAAAACAGCTTTACTTTTGTACAAGTCTCTTCATGGTCTAGCACCAAAATACATCTATGACATGTTAGAGCCATACAAGCCATCTAGGACCCTGAGAACCTCAGGGACTGGTCTCCTGCAGGTGCCCAGAGTCAGGACTAAACATGGTGAAGCTACATTCCAGTTTTCTGCAGCTAAAATTTGGAACAGTCTTCCAGAGAATGTGAGACAGGCCTCAACGCTGACAATGTCTAAGACCAGGCTGAAAACAGTTCTGTTTAACCGTGCATATGAAAACTGAAAGTATCTTATCTACACTCTTCACTCTTTTTTAAATTAATGATGAATTCTATGTTTTATGATTTTCCTTTTGTGATTTTATGTATGTTTTGCTCTCCTTTTGTGATTTTGTGTAACTGTAAAGCACTTTGAATTGCCCTGTGTATGAATTGTGCTCTACAAATAAACTTGCCTTGCCTTGCCTTGGGTGGAGTAAAATGCACTTGAGGGAACATTGTTATTCAGTCACAGTTGGTTCTCTTCCCATCCCCAGTCACCTGGCCTCTAGTTGCCCTCACTTGAATTCCCCCTTCAGAAGTCACATGACCCAGTCACCTAACTGCCCAGGCTCTGCTCATTCACAATTAGCCCCAGTGAAAGTCTGGTGGACATGTTTTTTTCCAGATTTGCTGTGCAATGAAGGAGCCACTGCTGGGGTTCTGTTTCTGGCCTGTGGTATTGAACAATTTGAATTTCATCTTGGAAAATGTGCTTCCCTATTTATTTGTTTGTTTATTTATTCATTTTTTGTTTATTACTTGGTTTTACTGCCTGCTACCATTGCTACTCAGCAATCTCCCTTTTACTCTAACAGGTGAGTTGCATTTGGTGTCTGCAGGTTTTCTTGTCACCAATAACCTTAACTCTGACTTTTGTGCTGAAAACCTTACTTATTTAAACGCTGGAGATAATGTAGACAGCATGTGATGCATGTGTGATGATAATGTGAAGGCTGCAGTATTTTCTTCTCAAAGAATCAGTATTTTTGTATCCTGATGGCCTACAGATACATTTCCAATAGAGCACTGCAAAATGTATGCAGTATACAAATTCTGTGATGATTTATGCCACCAATTAATGATGCAATAATAATATTTGTTGTAATCTTAAACTTAATTAGAAATGCCATTAGTTGACTTTCTTGCAGCACCTAATTATACGTCTGGTCTGCTCAGACGAACAAATTTGATAAAGCCGTGAATCAACAAAGAACATTTGTTTCACATCTCTAGTTCTGTGTGTGGAATGTGGTTATATCTTGGGGAAAACATTAAAGCCAGTAGTCCACATTAAACACATTAAACTGGCAAAGGAGTAGGTACAACTATTTAGATGTTATATCTAACCCTTAATCGATGACAGAGATGCAAAAAACAATTAAGGTGGAGACAAAGAGGGAAAAAAATCCTCCCCAGAGTTCGTTATTTTCCATGTTGGTACAGCTATGTTGTATTTTTGTTTGTGCAGTACTGTATATTTACAAAAATGACAAAGGCTGTCTTATTCTTTCTTTTTCAAAGTCTTAGCACTGCAGGTATTAACTTAAGGTCATTGAATCAATGGGCTTCAATTATAAAGAGCTGTTTTTATGCACACAGCTCTCGTTTAAAGTTGTCTTTCACATCTGATGCCACCTTGTTCAGATTAGTTTAATTAATTCATACATTCTTTTGGATCCAGCTTATAATTCAGGCTACATCCAAGCTACAAGGTTTTTATGTAAGACATGGACATACCTTGAGATAAGGAGAAACATGGAAATATAGTTATTGTAAAAAAAAAGGCTATGACTTATGTTGAAAGTGTGGATGTCAATCTACATTGATGGGCCAAGTAGAACCAGACTCATCATAAATCTTTTACTTTATACTTTTTTCTTTATAATGTCACGACCTGGGCATGTTACTGTTATATGTGTTTATAAATAAATGAGTTTAGGCCAAAATTATGTTCTGTTCTGTAGGTGATAGGTGATAGTTCTGAGATTTGAGAGTCCATGAACGCCTTGTCTTTGAGGAAGACAACTACAGTCCTCAATAACCACGAAGAATAAAGTAGCAGCTAAACTGGATAACATCTTAGAATGTAGATTTTATCTGTAGCATAAATGATAAATGCCTTAATTATACAGTAGCGAGACAGGTAGGAGAGGGGGGCATGCAGCAAAGGACTACCCCAGTGGGGACTTGCACTAGGGTTAGCTGCTAAAGAAAAAAGGCAAGTGTTCTACCCCTACACCACATCAGGTGTTTTTAATTATCATAATGATGTTTTGAATGTGCATCCAAAAAAATTCCACACAAATGGGTGTACACTATCATGCAATGGAGTTCACACCATTTCAGAGCTCTGCAAACAATGCTGACTACTATTTTCAGTTTGAAATTGCTGTGGTCTGGATGCCAATGATGGCAACATTTGAAAAAAAAAAAAAAAGCTTTCACTTATATGGCAATGTTTATGTGACATGCTTTTTAATATGGATGCAGATTAATCCTGAAATGTCTTGTGCAGACAGAATTATCAAATAATACAAACAAAAAACGTGCAAAAACCTAATAGTGTGGATGGAGCTTCAGAATGGTGGTTTATTTCTGGAGTTATTCCAATATAAGTCAATGAACACCTGCCAATCAATAAGACAGATGCTATTTATAGATATTGGATATTGCATAGATTCAACACAGGAAGCAGCTGAACATTACAAAGAGTTCGATAGAAGGACCTGTCCTATTGTAACTTTATTAAAAGTAAATTGATACTGCTGCCTGAGGTAAACCACTGTCAATAATCAAAGCATTTCAAAAAGAACAAAACTATCTAAAATAATAATAATCAATATATTGAATCAATAACGGATGGACCACTTCCATTTCAATATTGATTTGTATATTGAAATGTATTATCCTTGACCATTGTCAATATTGTTATTAGCGCTGGATCGACTAGTTGATTAATCAATTAATTGCCAACTATTACATTAATTGCTTAATCATTGCTTAATCATTTTCAAGAAGAAGATGTCAAATTCTATGGTTAAAGCTTCTCTTCTCTTATTTTCTGGTTGCCTTAGTCTTCTATATTAGTAAACTGATTATCTTTGGGTTCTGGACTGTTGGTCTGGACAAAGACATTTTAAAATGAATCTTCAGCTTTTGGAAAACATTGATCAACATTTTAAACAACACAATCAATAATCAATAGATTATTCGACCATCAAAATAATTGTTAGTTGCAGTGCTTATTGTTATCTGACATTCATGCTGAAAAAAAAAAATAATTGAATTGTACAGGCTAACTGCAAAATAATGCAATCAGAGAGATTACGGCATGTTTCCACTTGTATGTCTCCTGATATGGAGAGAGAGAGAGAGAAAGGGAAGCTGAGACTGGCATGTCTCTGGACTCATCACACTGAGGAATATTGATATTGACCCGAGAAATGAAGGCGAAGGGAGTATATGTGAGGAAGAAAGAAAGAGTAGCGGTGGATTACGGCAGAATAATGTGTGTGTGTGTGTGTGGGGGGGGGGGGGGGGTGAGAGAGAGAGACAGAGAGACAGAGAGAGAGACGAGCAAGACGAGAGGCGGGAGAGACCCGCACAGAGAGAGAAGAGGAGGAGGGCGAGCTGATCCACAGTCTGTATATGTGTGTGTGTTACTGTGTGTGTGTGTGTGTGTGTGTGTGTGTGTGTGTGTGGGAAGGAAGCAGAGACCTGCTCACTCGCATTCTCTCTCTCTCTCTCTCTCTCTCCCCTGCGCTCGCACTGAGTGAGAGAGGGGGAACGGGAAGGAAGAATGAGGAAGAAGTCCGCCGTGCTGCGCCTCGTCCCGACGAATGCGGGTTTGCTGATGAAGCGCGGCTCCGGTCACCCGATCATACAGGTCTCACAGGTCGTGCTGCATGGAAGCGAGGAATAGGAGGCCAGGCAGTGGCAGCAAGGGGAAAAAAAGACCCGACAACAGCAACAAATAAAAAAAAACTGTCAGTGCATGGGAATCCGGACTCCGCTCCCCTCCTTCTGTGCGTCTCGGTCGGTGGATACGCCGCCTTGACTGGCGTATAAGAGCTCCCCGCGTCTCCATTACCATTCTCCACTGCTGGCTAACCACCACCACCACAACAACAACTACTACTACTACTACTACTACTACTACTGCTCCTTGTACTGCTAGTACCAGTGGTGCAGCGTTTACCGCTGACCGGTCCGGATTGGGGACGCTCTCTGGATAAGAAAGGTACGTTTTTTGCAGGTTGTGTCGGGTACTTCTATAGCCAGGGTAGGATCGTAATGTCAGTGATGGTGAATGAAAGGTGGGGTCTGGGGGTGCTTTGTACCTTTTTACCTCGCGGCATTGTCTAGTGAAAAAGGCAAGTTTGCTGCAGGTGGCGTGGAAACGGGTACCGTGTCGCCTCGTGGGAGACCCGATTGGAGACTGTGGAGCACCGTGCATGCGTCGGGAGGGTTTAAACGCAATGTGGAGACGATGTTTCCAACCTCACCCCCCCATCCCACACACACACTCACGCAAACACACACCACCAGCACCACTACCACGCGTTCCCCACACTGCGCTCTCCTCCGCAATGATTGAAAGGTGTGTAGAGAGATTTTAGCTCTTTTTTTATATATTACAGGGTGCGGTAGAGAATTTGTCATTTGTTTTTCATAGAATCGAACAATTGATTCTAGACTCCTCGGGCTGGATTTCATCCTTAAAATCTTTTTTTCAGCCCTTTACTCTCCTTCTCCACTGCGCTCCGTTCCCTTCCTCTCCTGTTTAAGTCCGATCGCCCCCCTCTCTCTCCCTTTCTCTAATTCTCTTTCTTCTGTTGGAATAATAATTACTGATGCAGAGCACGTCCAGATAACCACTCTTGCACCTTTTTATGGGGCTTTCAATGTGGAAGTTGGGTGACAAAACATGCGCAGTTCAGGCTAAATTTCCCTCCCCTTAGAGATGGTAATCCCTGCAGAGGATGAATGGGCCGGTCGCTTGAAGCGCATTGAGATGCCACATTTTTTGCGCAATCCTGTAGGCTCTCATTCTCATTGCGCCAAAGCAACGCAGCCCTCTCGGTGCCGCCGGAGTGCTTTTGCGCATCACTGCGGAGCTAATCGTGGCGCATTTGAGCCTGGTAGTGGGTTTATTTATGCGTTAATTGTCTCAGAATTAGCCAGAAGTGGATCAGCTGGATGTTTGGTCCTAGAACAGATGAAAGGTTTCTTTTAATCCCAGAATGCTGCTAGAAATTGTCATGAAAGGGAAAGGGAACAATGGAGCGTCACCCGTCAGAAACGTGCTCCTGTGAACCTGGCGCTTATGTGCCATTAGAGGAGGCAGCAGCAGACAGGCTTCTCTCCTGACGTGACACTACAAACGCCGCTGCTGCGCCCTGTGACGAGCGGCCCGGCGCATCAGACAGGTTCTATCAAGGCTTTCCAGGCAATTCTATTCCGGTTGACTTCAGTCGGGGCTTTATGGGCAGGACAGGGGAACTGCGGCTCATCCACTGTGAATAATACATATAAAGTATTTATTAATGAGGGTTTTTTTCGTGCGTTGAAATATCAGATTGTGTGTTTGCCCGATGGGAAAACGGGTTCATATTAGATGTGATTGATTTATATATTTTTTAATTACTGATTCTTTCCCATCCCAGGTTTTTGTTTAACCCTTAGATACATAATATGTAGAAAGAAAAGGCAAATATCATAGGATTTTTAGATGGTTTACAAATTCGGCTTTGAGAGAGCACCTGATGCCAGATTCAGGCTACTCCAGAGTCTGCATCGATCAGGGATTAGGCCTCAACCTAGAGAATAAACCACACACACACACACACACACACACACACACACACTCTTTCTCTCTCTCTCTCTCTCTCTCTCTCTCTCTCTCTCTCTCTTACACACACACACACACACACACACACCTTTCACCAGGCATGAATCTGCTATGGTGTAACTGCTGGGTCACTATGTTGTAAATAAATCAGTGGGTAATGGCTGAGCGGAAGCTGAGCTTCATCCTGGCTGCAAGAAGCAGGTTTAGCAAACCAGTACTGTATCTGTGTCTATAGTTACTGGATGCATTGCTATTTTCCAGTATATTTATGCAATGTTGAGATTACCATTTTACTATTTTCTTCTGTTCTGGTTTAATTATTTTATTTTCATTTTCATTTCATTTTTCATTTTGGTAATTATATTCAACTTAAAGTCAAAAATGACCAGTATGTGTGAGAAGTACACTCACATAAATTTGATTTATTTATTCATTTTACATGCATGTAATAATAAGACTGAACAACCTCTGTGTAATGTCCCAAATATAATAGGCCAAAAGACATTTATTTGAAGGACAAGATCGGTTCCCACGCATCAAAAGGTTGTTCTGCTCCTGCAAGGAGACCCTGTTCACTACAGTTTACAGTAAACAGGGTCCTCTCATGGCAAGGGCAGGTCGGGGGACGCTTCTGCTAATGGAAAATAAAGTAAGAAATAGGGACAAACTGCACAACACAGCTGATTTATACTACAGATTAGCCTGCAGTGCCAAAGTAACAGTAGAAAAAGGCATTATCTGTTCTGCAAATGGCATTTTAATGATCCTCAGAGGATACATTTCTATATATTTCCATCACACTGCCTTAACTATGAGTATAGTTTAGTGCACTGTAGACCTGGCAGTTATGCTGGCATTTTAACCTTCATCAATTTAAAAGGTAATAAGCTAATAGCTCGTCATCCATGTCAAGAGTTTGTGTTTTAGAAATCAATATTCCCATTCACTGTGGCCACTGCAAACTCACTATCCATCATAGGTCAGCTGTAGTTATTCTGATTCTAAGTCCCGAAGTCTTAATATGTGGGTGTGCTGTTGTGTTACAATGCATGCTCACTGATGTATTACAGATAATGCAATAATACAAACAAGATTACAGCAAACCGGACAGGGAGTTGTTCTCAGACACAGAATTGGTAATGAATTAGTTATATGGCAGCCTGAATTAATGTGTATTAGTACACATTTAGCAGAGATGGCCACAATGTGAGACAAACCAGTGAGCCTGTCAGACATATAATATCAGCTCAAATAAGTCTTTGTCATTGTGATTTTAGTAAAAGCGTTGTAAACAAATGAGCCAGTCCCAGGGCATATCGGCAGCCTCCATTGGCCATCACACTCTCGCTGCATTTGATGATGTGAACTAAAGGCTGAGATTTGGCATCGGAAATTCTTTATGGCGAAAAAACAAGCAAAGAGAAGGGCGCTGTCCTGCAGGACCTCAATCTCTATGGGTCATGTGTTTATCCTTGATGAATACAGCCAGTGAACTTCACCTCCATGATAGAGAGGAGCAGTGTTTACAGGAAATATGGGCTGAAGCAGCAGGAGAGCAGCACTCTTCGCCTTCAACATATTTGCACCATTTCTGCTTGTGTCCTTTCAGTCAGCAGTTGGTCAGGTTGTACAGAATGGGGACAACCCCCTCCACAAGTAATAGGCTCAGTGATAAAATATAAATGAGTCCAAACAACACACACACATTACATTTAGCATATAGAGTACTGTAGCACAGTACATCATAGTACGCTTCATAGCATGCATAATACAGCTTTCAAATCAGTTTTGTATATATATATAGCATATGAATAAATATGTCTAAGGTTTTACAATCTGTAAAACATCCAACACCTTCTCTTCAAACCCTTGATTTGGATTAGGAACAGACAGACACACACACACACACACACACACACACACACACACAAGAAGCTATTTGATCTGATAAAACGACTGAAACGAGATATAAGACAACATTGACATAGAGTCACTGTATGAAGTTGATACAGCAAATGTGTTAGCAAACACTAGAACAGAATTTGAGCACAGAGCAACATTAGCTATTGGAAAAGCAAACAGATTTAAGTCCATTTAACTCTCATATCATTAGCCTCATGGCATAATCGTCTGAGCCATTTTTTTGGCCAAACTGAGACATTTGCATAACTACTTTACCATTGCTGTATCATCATATCTTTCTGCTCCTATGTCATTGGTAAATCACAACATTTATTATAACCTAAAAACACTCTCTGCCTCAGTCATTTATTTGACTTAGGCAGCTTTGATACAAGAAAAATGTAAAAGAGGAAGGAGCAGCTAGATTTCTATACATATTTCTTCTAGAATAAACAAATTCAGGGCGGCACGGTGGAGCAGTGGGTAGTGCTGTTGCCTCACAGCAAGAAGGTCGCAGGTTCAAGACCTCCTTGGGCCTGGGTCTGGGACCTTTCTGTGTGGAGTTTGCATGTTCTCCCCGTGTCTGCGTGGGTTTTCACCGGGTACTCCGGCTTCCTCCCACAGTCCAAAAACATGCTCAGGTTAATTGGCAACTCTAAATTGCCCGTAGGTGTGAGTGTGTGAGTGAATGGTGTGTGTGCCCCACGATTGGCTGGCGACCATCTGGGGTGTATCCCTGCCTCTCGCCGTAACGCGCTGGGATAGGCTCCAGCAGACCCCTGCGACCCTAATGAGGAATAAGCAGGTATAGAAAATGACTGACTGACTGACTAAACAAATTCAATTGAAGGGGGTTATAAACTATGTATTTAAATTTAAAATGTGCTTTTTGCTCCTAGGTATAATAGATATAGTAAAATATTAATAAAAATACTAAGAAATATAAACAAATATTTTAAAATCACATTGGATTTTTAAAAACTTGTGTTTTTCTTGTTTTCCAAAAACATTGAAATAGGGCTTAGGCAATTACGCTATGAGGCTAACAATGATAGTTTTGTTTATTTTCCCACTTTCACTTCCCAGATAAAAACATATCCTCCAATATGTTCACCCGTTAGTTGCAGGGTGGAAATGTTTGTGAAGAGGGTGGGGTTAGGGTGAGGTTAACACCACTGTTACAAATACTAATTAAGGTTCCTTTCTGTTTATTGAGCCTTTTCAGTTCACTACACAATGTGCACAATGGCAGCACTGTTTGACCTGAGTGGAACCTTAATTAGTATCATTAGTCTCTTCATGTCAGCAAGCTAGGATCAACAACAACAAGGAAGCTGGTATGAATATAAAGGAATAACGATAAAATAAAAGTTATTTTTGTGCTTGAACAGTGAGATCGATCACCGATGGTTTACAGTAAATTTGTAACAAATTACAAATGCAACCTTATGCAATCCTGCTTGAATTTGATGTATATCAAATTGATTAAGACTCTCAAGACACATTGTACCATGTGGACACATGGGAGCGGCGGGAGCTCTTGTTCTGCATTGATTGACACCATGCATAAGCCAATCCAAGCATAGGATAAGGAGACAGCCATTGGGGTGGGTGAGACCTCTGTGGCTGAATAGTTCTGTGGTTCTGTGTGGTTCTGTGTGGTTCTGTGTGGCGTCTGCTGCTGCAGTGCCTTGGGTCCTATGCCTGCTTGTGGATTGGTGGCATCAGTGGGTTGGTTGCAGGGTGCTTGGGATACTTTTATCTTGTATAGCACATTGTGCTACTTCTTTCTATGTATGAAAATACTTTATAAATACAAGTTTAATTAATTGATTGATAGGTGAACGTGTGTTAAATTCACTCTCCTCTCTGTTATAGTTTCCTTTTATCCGTCTCTTCCTCTTTTCCTATGTTACATCCCTCTACTTAAGTCTCTTTCTTCCTCTTTACATCCTTCTCTACATACTGTTCCCTATTTCTTCACTGCTTTAAATTTTTTAGCATCACTGCTTGCCCCATTGTGAGTAAAATGCATCTCTGACAGCAGCAGAGGGCTGCGGCATTATTGCTCTGTATTCCCCTGCATCATAGATTTATTGGCATTCTCATCGTCAGCATCAACTCGCCTTGGAACTAGTTTTTCACTGCATTACTTGACACAGAATGCGGTGCAATATTATGCACTCTCATGGCTGTTGGTCTAATCATCTGCCATCTTGGAACTTCTGGGTGCGCTCTTCAGAAGTTTCTGAAGATTGACAGTACTGGAGCAGAAAAGGAATAAGTTGCTTCATTGCAGCCCATGATTTTGGTTTTCTTCATAACTTGAGATATTGTGCATTGTTTTTTGCCTGTGCAGAGGAGGATTCAGAGGTTTTGGGTGTGTGTGTGATTCAGAATGAGTGGGCTGGCCTGTCTTATGCTGTTTCCCTCTTGAATTTGTGTCAGGTTTTTGGGGTCATAACACTAGGAGAAATTATGTCAAGATATTATGAAACCTGATAGTTCAATTACTGAATGCAAAATTGTTTCTTGTGTGAATACACACACCTACCCACGAGTTTGGTGCTTGTACCTGCCAGGGCTTCATTTTTTTTCTCTTTTCCCTCTTTTATCAAACAGCCGGTAATAATCCTTTTGCAGTGAAAGAACAATGTGGTCTACCATTGTCAGAGGATATATATTTTGCAGGCATAGAACAAAAGGGAATCATAGACAGAAGAGGTGATTATGGTAAGTCATCTGAAGCATAATCCCTTGATTAAGTGTACAACAAGCAGGATAGTGTAAACAAGGTTTATCAACGATTTGTGCGTATGAGCATGAATTTTAAGCAAGGTGGGATGAAACCGGTCAGGAAATGAAAAAAACTACAGCTCAGCACTGGGTTATTGGATGTAGAGGGATTCATTGTAGGTACTATGTGCATTTTAACCATTTGCATTGTGGTAAAAAAAACAGCAGGCAGAAATAAGGAGATATATCTAATAGATTGATTTAACCCAAGCTCAAATGGAAATTCCCAAATGGAAAATAATTCTTTTCTCAATGAATTGACTTTGTTCTATAATTCAAGATGAATAATAATAATAATAATTAATCTCTTGTTTTGGCCAAACAGCAGTCCAAAGCCCCAAAATATTAAATTTACAATGGCATAAGACTAAGGAATGCAGCAATATCTCACATCATATTTGAGCATCAAACTTTTGGCCTGTTTGCATGAAAAATACATTTTGGGATTAAGTTTCTCTTAATTGACTTTTCTTAACTAAATCCGACCCATTAGCAATGTCTCTATTTGTTTGTGCAAAGACTGGCACCTCCTAATTGTGAAAAAAAATACATTATCCGGTCAAATCATCCATTTTCTTTTCCCGTTCATCCTGTTGAGACCTGGTTACATGCCCATCTAAATGGTACCAATAAAATGATTCAACCGCTTGGTTACCATTTGATTAGACAGTTACAGGGGAATAATGGACGTAATGAGCAATAAAGACTGGGAGATGTAATTAAAATGGTTTTCATGATGTGGAATTTTGGTCTGCTTTACATCAATGCACCTCTTGAGAAGGGAGATATACCTGCGGTGTGCCTAGTTTAATATTATTCTCATTAAACATGATTGTTGTATTTCTATGGGTTTACCAAATGAGCTATAGAATATTAATTAGTGAGCTTTGGGAGTACTGGTAGACACACACCAATCAACTTACTGGCAAGAAAGCAGAAAATGTCATCCATTTTTCCTAAAAATGAAATATTGTACAATAAACATTTTGAAATTTACATAATCATGTAGCATATTCCCTGTGGTAAAAACAAATTACACTGACACCTATGAATAGAAAGCATTATATTAATGCCTGTATTGTAGATAAAAAATGCTGAAACAAACCAATGTGGGCCTCAGTATTTATTTCTCTGTTTGCTCATGTCTTCTGCTGCATGGTGAAACTGTCACTCCCCAAGAACCTTTGCAGAGCACAAGATATAAATTGACAGTTTTCCCTTCTGCAGTGACTCTGACTGGTGCCATGTGTCTCTTTCCCATTTAATTTGCTTATAAAGACATGCAGGTGATGAGCAGGGCGGGGCCACAGCAAGATTGACAGCTTGAAGAGCTGCACAATAGTCCTCATTACATTTTACGACCTCTGACATACTTGATGGAAGATGAAAATATTATCATTTTGTTAACGATACAACGGTGCAGTTTCTATATTCTACGATTGATCGATGAAACCATGCAGCATATTGAGTGTGTAGAGAAGCTTTTAAAAAAACCTACTGATCAGTGCAAAGCATAGCTGGCACAAAGAGGATGCTCTTTAGGCACGGGCCTGCTGGAAAAATGACATCCTTAAGTGAAAACAACCTAAGCACAATGAATTATTGATTACTTGGAAATGCCACACAAAGCCTTGTGTGACCACACAAGTAGTCCAGAGAAGGCAAGGAGAGCTGCTGGATCACATTAAAATGTTTGGTTCTGCACTTACTGAATTGGAGTTTAATTAAGTAGATGTGTAATGTTGTTTTGGAATTGATTTTCTCAACATCTGAGGAGAGCGCTCTAATGCCACAGCTGAGCCCGCTCAGTACACATCAACAGTCGTCACACTTGGTTTATTTCATCCAAATATTTAAATGTGGGCTGATTATGTATTACACAGTCACTGATTTATGCAAAAATGTGCTGTTAACAATGCAAGCAAGGACATGCACAGTATGTAAAGCATGAATAATATCTTAAGTGAACAAGATATTGATTACATCCCCAGTGGTAATAGATTGTATGTTCATTTAGCTCTAAATAGTCTCTAGGCTGTGCAGCTTTCAAGGCCTTGCTGCATGTACAGTAACATGAGAGGAAATTGCATGATTTGTGTTAGATATGGAATGTGAAACATGTTTTAGAGAAAGGTTATAGTAAGATTTGAGTTGGTTCACTACTAACCTCACATTAGCTTTATTGAAATGTTGCATGTTGCATACCACACATGAAAAGATATTCCCTCCATCAAGCCTACAGTATCAGCTCCACAGGGAATACAAGGTCGCACACATTCAAAATCTGTCTGGACACTCTGTTAGTCTGTCAGTGTAGCAGCACTCAGAGGGGTATTTGAACTTTTATTTTTATCACTAAAATCTCAGGAGAGGATTCTAAGACTACTTTCTGTCTGTCTTAGAAAGTAGTGGTAATAAAATATGAATCACCCGCCTCCTTTCCCTTTTGTCTGCTTCCTTTCTTCTCAGAGTAGAACACATGCTCTCAACAATCTCATGGATTGATCTTGTGGATAACCTTTTAAGGCATTGCATGGTCGGGCTCACCTTTAAAACACAATGAGGAAATGTTAATGAGCTTATCTGCTTTTTTCTTCTTATTTTTCTGTCAAACACTTTAACATAATTGTGCACAGAGAATGGCAAGATAAATTCAGTTAATTATTATGAACTTCCTCACAGATGGGGCAGAGTTTTAATTACAAAAAATGCAAGTTCTCTATTGCTAGTCTAGTCTGATATCCATTCAAATGATGGATGGTTGGATTATTTTTTCCATGGAAAATGACCCAATATTGTGCAATTAACTTGTTATTTTTGGTAGCTGAACTACATATGTGTTGAGCTACAGGGACACATACAATTCAATTAATTCATTCATTTAAACTGATTCTCAAAAATTTTGCTTGTGGTTATATACGTGCATTGACATTGAAACCAGATAACCGATTTGTAGTCACAAGGAATTATTGTAATTTCTCTGGCAATGGCCTATTTGAAGCACAACCAAACCATACCAACACAGTGGAAACATAGTTTTCATAAATTGTTTTATCTGTTTGATGTTTTGATGGAGTATAAGCAGACATACAGTTTTCTAGTGATGCCACTGTTTTATATAGCAGAAAATACCAAGATCCCTGGTCACTGAGTATTAATCCAGTTACAGCTTGTAGAAACAATAAAAGCCAAACTAGTCCAATGACTCAGGACTATGAGAAGGTGATTAAACTCTCTGGTAATTTTAGAAGCCATTGTATGGGTGTTGCGTCCATTGTGTGCACTGCCTGTAAATCCTAAATTTTTCCCGCAGCTTGTTATCTTACCAGCCAGCCTCAGAATATATAAAAATACCATCCAATGATGGCTAACTGGCTATATGTTTTGTTTAGTGAGAAATCATGCATCTCTTAGGTCTGCAGACATATTCCTATTTGATTCTCAATACTTACTGTGAGTTGAACAATAAACCAAAGTTGGCGTTCACAAAGCTTTTAAAAATATAAACATGATGTCATCTGCATTTCAAATATCCCTTGTACAAATTGTTTGCACTGAAAAAAGTAAGCTAAGTAAGTTTGTGCAAGTCTTTGAACTCCTTTTCTTCTGTCTCCTTTTTAAAGGTCCAACATCTTCATTAATCACCTTGCAGTACTGATCCAGACGTCAACATGGGCCACTGGGATCACTCCTCCCTCTTGTCCCCTGTGCTGAGGATAGCAGTTGTCACTGTAATTCTCCTCCTAGAGTTCCACCCCTCGTTAGCTGGAGCCCCTCCTGAGGCGAGCTTGGGTGGCTCAGTTTCGGCAGTGTCCACCAATAAAAGTGAATGCAGCAAGCCTGAAGCATGCTCAAAGGGGGTGATGTTACCTGTTTGGGAGCCCCAAAACCCATCATTTGGAGACAAGGTTGCCCGGGCCACAGTTTACTTTGTTGCCCTGGTCTACATGTTCCTGGGTGTGTCAATTATCGCTGACCGTTTCATGGCATCAATAGAGGTCATCACGTCACAGGAAAAAGAGATCACTATCAAGAAACCCAATGGGGAAACCTCCACCACCACTGTGCGGATCTGGAACGAGACGGTCTCCAACCTCACCCTCATGGCTCTGGGCTCTTCGGCTCCTGAGATCCTGCTGTCTGTCATAGAGGTCATCGGTCATGGGTTTGATGCCGGCACACTAGGCCCCTCCACCATTGTAGGCTCTGCAGCATTCAACATGTTTGTCATCATTGGGATCTGCGTGTGGGTCGTGCCCGACGGTGAGACCAGGAAAGTCAAGCATCTCCGCGTCTTCTTCGTCACGGCCACCTGGAGTATCTTTGCTTACATCTGGCTCTACCTTATCCTGTGCGTGATCTCACCTGGCGTTGTGCAGGTGTGGGAGGCACTGCTCACTTTCTTCTTCTTTCCCATCTGCGTGGTGTTCGCATGGGTGGCTGACCGCCGTCTGCTCTTCTACAAGTATGTGTACAAGCGCTACCGGACAGGAAAGCAGCGTGGCATGATCATCGAGACTGAGGGTGATCGTCCACTTCCTTCCAAGGTATATTCATATATCTGTCAGTGGTTTCTTTGTGTGATGAGCAATGTGGTGGCAAAGACACTACATCCCTCATCAGACATTATGAGCAGATGAAATAAGAGATCTGTTGTTGAAAATTTAAGAGTTAAGATAGTCTTCATTCTACTGTGCACAGAGGATCAGTTCAGTCAGAATGACATGCAGGTCTTCAGAAATGAACAAAAGGTGAAGCATAGCCACACCATTTAAATAATTATATATGTCTATTTCTCTTACATTTTTTATCTAGTTTAGGAAAAAAAATCCAAACTAAAACTTCATTCTAGATGACTTTGTCTCTACGCTTTGGCCTAACCTAATAATTGATTTTTAAGGTTGCAAGTCAACAAAAGACCACAACAAAACACCTCATGATTTTTTATTTAACTCATTTCCTATCACAGGGATTATCCCTACTGCAGTTACAAAACCATTTTACTACATTGCACGCTGTACAGCCCAAAGCCCAAAATTATTCATACCCCTGCCAATTTGACTTAAAATTACTTTTATTCACCTATTTCTTACCTAATAGAAAATGAAACATGCGTCCCCTGGAAGATAGTGAGATGGTGTACAAGAGGCATCATTGCGGAAAACATATTTCTTAGCTTTTATTTACATTGGATCAAAAACTTAAAAGCATTATAGCATATAATATTCAGGCTTGACTATATGTGACAAATGAAAATTGAAATCTGAATCTAAATTTGTTCACTTTCTATTTTACTTCCAGATAAAGTGGTTTAGATAATCTTGGCTTGTTTACAACTTGCTTCAACATCTGGCAACTTATTTTCTGCCCTGGCAGACATCTTTGGTCTTTGTCATCATGGTACCACAAAGTGGATTTTTGTGATTTTACATAGAAAAAATATATTTAATGTAGTTATTTTTTTAACAATAAAATGTAAACCTTTTTGATCAACAGCAGAAACTCTATGGTAATGATAAGTACATTCAAGCATTTTAGAAGCTCAAAATAAAATGAATAAAATGCAAATAATAGAACCAAGATCTTTCTATTTTCCAAAGGCATATCAATCCAACAATGGTTGTTCTCATCCAAATATGGGTAGGAAAAAAAGAAGAAAGAGATAAGGCACTCTATGTAGGCGTAAGCGAGGTCATGAGTAATATGTATCTGGAACAATTATTTCTATAACTGTATAGAGTTCTGCCAAGGCAAACTCATGCCATAAAGCCTATCACTGCAAACACCCACAGGATTTCAGTGAATAACTGAAAAAATAACATAATTTTAAAAACACATATTTAACATATTTAAAGTGTGTAAAGGGAATATCTGGTTGGAAATGTTGACTCTCAGCATTTTGAGGAGCTCTGAGGAAGCTCCAATAGAGTCAGGAATACACTTTTAATTAATATAGGACTGACATTACATGCTCTATTGTTCCAAAGCTTAAAGTCAGCAGTACTGATCAAACTGTTGCCTTCTCCATTATCAGGTGGACATTGAGATGGATGGGAAGATGCTGAACTCTCATGGTGTTGACTTTCTGGATGGCTCGCTGGGTTTGGATCTGGATGATAAGGACCTGGATGAGGAGGAGACCCGCAGAGACATGGCCAAGATCCTGAAAGAGCTCAAACAGAAACACCCTGACAAGGAGGTAACAAACATTATGCGGTGTGACATGAAAAACTTGCTGTTTACTTGTATAAGAAATGGAAATAAATAAAATAACAAGCAACAGTTGACACCCTCACTACTCATTATCATAGTGTGATTATGTTGATGAATACATCTGAGGTCTCATCACAGACTCTCAAGTAAATGTGATAATGGAAAATTGCAATGAAAACTGAACTCCCAATAAGTGAATATGTAAATAAAAAAATAAATACAGGCACTTGAGCACAGAGATTGGCAATAAAAATTTGGTCTGTCTTAACATAATGAAGGATCATTTGAACCCCTTGAAATGATAAATATATGTATTTTTGTGTTATTGCTGTGGAGTCTTCTCCTCCTGACTGTCCCTGAGCAAGATACTGAATCTGAAGTAGTAGCATGTACATGTCTGTGTGTGTGTGTGTGTGTGTGTGTGTGGGGGGGGGGGGGGGGGGGGGGGTCCATTAAGATTAGCTTTCATACTAAGAAGAAAATGGAAGACAATGGAAACCACAAGCATAAATACAACTACACAATACAACTGTAACTGCTTGTTACATATAAGAGAGAGCCTGCTAAGATTTTTTTTATGCTTTCACTTTTCTCTGCACTACACCATTAACATTATTCAGTCAGACTTCAGTCATGTAAAAGTAATGAGAACATGAACATGTTAGAACATGTTTAGATTAGAGATGAAATCTCTTGATCGCAACTATGTTTAAGATCTAGATCATCATCAACTTTAGTCTACCCACATAGTCTATAATTTAATTAAATTTTATTTATTTATAGTTTCAATTTCGACTTACAAAAAATACTTTAAAACAAGGACAATACATAAAACATAAAACAGACTGCTCCGGGTTATTTAAAGAAGTTAGAGAGAATGCTGGTTATGCACTTGATTGTGTTTTAACCATGATTTTAAAGTCATTTCAAATTAGCTTGCTTGTCTCTCCTACTGGAAAAAGCTGTTCACCCGATTTCATTCAATTCAATAATGTTCCAGTAGGAGCTGGGGGACTTGTGGGATGTCATAAAGTGGAAGAGTTAAAAGACATCATGTCATGTTGGTTTGAATATATCCTTTTGCTAAAGGAGGAATTATCTTCTTATGAAATGATCATGTTACTTGTGTTCCATTTTGCATGTATAACAAGCAAAACCATAAGCCTTGAATAAACTGATGCATATTCAGCAATGTAACAGAGTCTTTGAGTGTTTCTAATGCTGGATTTATCACTATGACACGCTGTTAAAACTTATTTATCCAACCCAGTTTAAAACTACTCAGTCAAACAAGCTACATATTCAGCAATGTCCTGGTATTTAAGCAAACAAGTTAATGAAAGAGACATTTTTCCCACAATAGAAGTTACTCAATCGCAACTGGGGTCTAAATGGTTAGTGTATAAAGTCGAGCAATATCTTAAAACAACTGCCACATCTAATCATGCTGCAAACCATGTATTTATGTGTTTCTCTCATCAGGTGGAACAACTAATTGAGCTTGCCAACTACCAGGTTCTGAGCCAGCAGCAGAAGAGCCGTGCTTTCTATCGATGCCAGGCCACCCGGCTGATGACGGGTGCTGGCAACATCCTGAAGAAACATGCAGCTGATCAGGCACGGAAGGCCGTCAGCATGCACGAGGTTCGCTCCGACGCCGGCGATAACGACCCCATCTCTAAGATCTTTTTTGAGCCCGGTTCCTACCAGTGTCTAGAAAACTGCGGCACGGTGGCGGTGAACGTGGTGAGGCGTGGTGGCGACCTGGGCAAGACGGTTTGTGTGGAGTACCGGACAGAAGACGGCACGGCCAACGCTGGCTCGGACTATGAGTTCACGGAGGGTGTGGTGGTGTTCAAGCCCAGTGAGACGATGAAGGAGATCCGGGTCGGTATCATTGATGACGACATCTTTGAGGAGGATGAAAACTTCCTGATTCACCTTTCCAACGTGAAGGTGCTGTCATCGGAAGGGGAGGAACCCGAGGAAGGCGAATCGGCTAACCACATGGACTCAGTGGCCTGTCTCGGCTTACCCGCTACAGCGACCGTTACCATCTTTGATGACGACCACGCCGGTATCTTCACGTTTGAGGAACCTGTTTGCCATGTGAGTGAGAGTGTTGGCATCATGGAGGTGAAGGTGCTGAGAACATCGGGGGCTCGCGGCGTGGTCATGCTACCGTACAAGACTGTGGAGGGAACAGCACGAGGCAACGGCGAGGACTTTGAAGATGCTCATGGCATCCTGGAATTCCAAAATGATGAGATCTTGTGAGTAACTTCAATTCATCTGTAAATGCCTTCTTTAACATATATTTATTATCTTCATTATCATTATTGTCACATTTTTGGTGATTGTTTTTCATGTTGATTGTCAGTGTGATGTTGCAAATGCTGTTATCAATGGTGTGATAAAGTGAGGGTGTGAGTGTGATCATGATGAGTAGCGAGGCGGACTGCTCATCAGGGACTCGACAAAACCCACAATCCCTCCCAACCTCTCGGTACTTTTGTACCTCGTCTCTATTTTCTATATCGACTCATCTGTTCTCTCCTTTTATCCTCATCAATCTGTTCCTTCATCTTTGCTTTTGAACCTGTAGTGCTGCTGTTTTACCTCTCTGTGGGTTTTATTGATCTCTACAACCTGTATTGCTGTACAGTCAGCACAAAGGGTTCAGCTTGTTGCAGTGAGTTGCAGGAGCCAAAACGTTGAGGGTTTTTTGTTGGACAGTTGATGGTTTTAATTTCAAGTTGAAGGGATGTCTGGACAGAGAAATTTAATGAGAACTAATGAAGTTTCCTCAAACAAGGCCCTTTACAGAAAGCCAGAATGTGCTGATTGCCTGAAAGTAGTACAAGAACACAGTGAGGAGTATCTAGTAAATTTAATTTTGGAACACAAAGGCATTTGCCCTTTTAGGTGACTTTATCCTGTGTGAGAACATCCCAGAGCAAACACTCATGCAGCCAGCTACTGTAGAAGTATTTTTTTCCTGTGTGAACTTATTGAGGATCCCTACTATGAAATGCTGCAGCCACAGTTCAAAGTTCTTCACCAACAAATGCAAAGGTCTTATTATCAGATGGTGACTCATGATTGGTATTTGACCATATTTCACAAAGTCTTTTACAAGAGTGATGACTTTGCTCACAGTCAGCAGCTGGCCCCCTAACAGTGTCGGAAATTAGCTCCAGCTATCAGCCAAATGCTGACCACTTTGGCTCGGAAGCAATTGCTTTTTTCTTAAATTTTCAATTTCAAGCCTTTGTTTGTTCTCTATAACACCAACTGTGAAAACTATGGCAGGAAATACACATATGCCACTGTGACAGTGATTTTCATGTCTTGCCAGTAGCACATAAAAGAACTAGTTCCAAGTAACAGTATTAGAAAATGGCTGGTGTTACTAGAAAGAATCCCTGTATCCTGAAGAGTGTCAACTGTGTTGGTTGTGGATTTAAGCTTGTTAACAGTAGAGTCTACCATCAGTGTCATTATATTGGCCACAGGTTTTTATCATAGATTCATGTTGTCAGTATGTTTTCAATGTTTAAAGTTTTTTTAATGCTGCAACAGCCCGATCCTGATGAGCAAGTCACTGTGATTTGATAGTAACATGCTAGTTCACCCTAGCAGTCAGAGCAAAAAAAGAAAACAAATATCAATGATAAATTCAAAGGGGCATCTAGCATCATTAGTGATATGCAATTGTCAAAACTGTTATTTCAACCCAAATTATAATGAAATATTATTGGCTTCTAGTTTCTTTTGGAGAATAGTTTTTCTTTGTGACTGCCATTGATATGGAGCTTGTGTTTTCATTAAAAAACGGTCAAATGGGTCACCTGCGTTGAACTGTTTGTTTCATGTGTTGTTGCCATGCAACTGTTGAAAAGCTGTTTTCAGCGTTGCTCTTGTTGCATTGTTTTGCCATAGACACGCGGTTAAATGAACTCTCACGCACACTCTTCATGTGCTCATGTTTCACAAAGACAGGTGAAATGAGCTGAACCTCTTAACAAGGCGGAGAGACTACTGTGCCGTTTTATACAAAATGACTTCACTGTAATGCTCAGTAAGGTGAGCTACTGGTCACTCTCCCTCTCTCTTTATGTCACACATTATACACACATGGCAGGGTGGGTGTGTTCACAATGTCATCACAAATTACTGCTTCCAGTTAAGTGTTCTTGTGGTGGCTTGTTAGGCCTGTTGGTCTTGCAGCTTTAGTGAGAATAGAATAAACTTCACAGCTTTCAACAGATGGCCTTTTTACTGTTTCGGCCATGTGCTAGTTTATGGGAGTTGTCAGCAGGCTTAGAGAACGCCTTGGATCATTTTGGACAAATCAATTATCACTGTGTATTGGTTAAATGATCATGTTTTAAACTCCAGTTTGACCATCTATAACAGTCCTGCCCCACTGATCTTTTTTTCCACCCTGTTGAATCATGGTAACTTGAAAAAACAATATTGGTCTGGCTACAGTGTATTTATGGACTTAATTTATTGGACACAACTGGACGGGTTCTTTGACATCACAATATTGAATTTAATACAGAAGTTTTGAGGGTTTGAGGGAGATTACGTCATTTTGTTGGCTGCTTTGCCCTTAAATCCAATTAAAATATTGGATGTGAGCTTGCTTATAGGGCTTAATTTTTTTTAAAAAAAAAAAGCTCAAATGGTTTGATAGAATATATTTGGAAGAGGGATTGTTAACAAAGAGTGCTGGATGAATGTATAGGAGAGATGCTGCCTTAGTAACAGCAGACTGAAACTCTCATACTCTGTCCCACACTGCTGTTTTTGGTCAGATTTAAAGCAGATGTCTGTGGGGCTAGTGTCTTCAGCCTGTGGTAGACTGCATAGTTTCCATAGCTTATATCTCTCACAGCCAGGGCTAAGTGGGTTTTAATAACACTTTGTCCTTATCAAATGATGTACTGTCCTTCCGACTATCATGGTTACCATGTGTGTGTATGCTTGTGTGTACATGTGTGTATTTCTTCTGGAAAAAGACCCAGCAGTGGAGCAGAGTTGACTGTAAATTATAGCACTAGTGTATTTCTTCCATGAGAAGCCAGAAATGCACAAGTGTAATATCAACATAATATCCTCTAACTGCTCCTTTAAATCCGTTCTAGTATGGTTTTAATAGGTAAACCTGGTAAACATTGTGTAAATAGCTTAATGATTGAAATAAAAGGACCATGGGTTTGTTTTAGTGTAGTAATGCTGGCCAATACTGTATTTTTCCTTAAAAAATTAGACCCAGAAGGCAAAAATGCAAACAAAGATATTGCTGATCAGACTCTTAAGTGACAGTAGATTCAGTAATGAGAATTTTAAAATCTGCACTGTCTCTACTGTATCTGTGACTGCATCACCACACATAATTAAATAACTGACCAAGGAAAACAAAGCATGATAGGGGTCTCTCACAACCTGAGGGCAGCACAGTAAAATCTTGAGGGCAGGTTAATGTCACGTGAGAAGACTGGGTGAGAATGGTCTGAAGCACCGTGCATAGCACACAGCTATTTAAAGAGCAATCAGTGAGACTCTCCTCACAGATGGCTGACCGGCAGGTATACAAAGTACGAACCTGCAAACAATGCGTAAGATTATTGTGAATAAAGAGGAGGGATATCTTGGGGCACTCATCAGTTTAAGTCTTTTACTGTATTTAAGGTGAGACTTGTGGTGAACTTGAATGAATAAACTGTAGGAGCAGTGTGATTGGTTCATGTTACATCCAAACCACACCAAGGAATAATTCGGGAACCCAACACAAGGCACACCTCCATGTGCCATGTGCTCTCTCTTTATAGGCTTGGTGCATTGTGCTGGCTTTTAACTAGCAACAAGACTTGGACACACTCCCAAATAAATTGCACTTGCACTGTCTAAATAGGGCTCAATAAGTCATAAATGAGTCCCACGGGGTCCTAATGATCTTTTCCCTTCAGGGAACAGCAGAGGACATTTCTGCTGCAAAAAAGGGGAATTGCAAAATAGCTGATCTAAAAAGGTTTGCCTCCAGGCCAAACCTCACCCTGATTCCAATGCTCTGGTAAAGAGGAGGAGGAAGGGGTTTACAATAGGAGAGATGAATGAGTGCGAATGAAGGTGGTGATGAGAAAAGGGAAAGAGTATGGTGCAATTGGGCAGGGAGAGGAGAAAGAGAAAGTTTTAGACCTATAAAACTTTCTCACTTTTTTTTTTACTGCTTACCGACTTTGTATTTCACTTTCTCTTCTATCTCATTGTCTTCTATTTCTGCCTGTCCGTTAGAGGCTGTGTGCAATTGCTTTCTGAAATAGCTTGTGGTGGGTTCTTTGAAAGATGTAAAGGTGTGTGTGTGTATGTGTGTGTATGTGTGTGTGTGTGTGTGTGTGTGTGTGTGTGAGTGTGTGTGTTTGCATGAGTTATTACTATTAACTCAATGACTACTTTTGCTTCTAAAAAGAATAAAACACTGTCAAATATTGGTCTTAACAAATAGCTTAAATGATTATTATGTCTAAAAGTAAAGTTATTTTTCCAATGTGGAATTATTTCACCTGACTCTATTTCAAGACAACTTGTTATAACAGTGTGGTTCGTTTGTCCAGCATTTTCTCGGCCTCCATAAAACAATGGCTGTCCAAAGCAAATATGTAACTCTGCCCAGACATGAACGAAGTGCAAATAGTCGGGTAGTGTTGCAAGGCTAGAAAGACAAATCACTTGCTTGATGATCCGCTGTATCTTTATGTTAGGATAATGAAATTAAAAAGCCCCCCCCCCCCCACTGTTTCCACCACCTAAGGTGATTATTAGACCAAATACCTTCAAGATCAACAGTTTTACACTGTAGTACTTTACATGTCACAATGAGCTCCCACCACCCTAGTAACTCTATTTTTATAATGAATGGTCCTGATGGAATTACCAGACCACTTAATATAAAATAGGTCAGCAATTGAACTTCTTTCCATAGCTTTTGTATTGAAACTGTATTTTTAGACAGAGACGAGGACAGTAAGTTTGACTAAATCCAGTGTTATGTTAGTTTGTAAAACTAGGTCTTGATAGCACATTGTGTGGACCAAAAGTTATTAATGTAGTAATGTTGAACATACAGGTACATAGAATCTTTAAGAATTGAGTGGGTGTGCACTCCAATATAGTTATGGTTATATATGAGGATTTTGATATGGTTTGGAAACACATCCAACTTTTATTCCACCAATTGATGATATCCGGGTAGAATCCCAGTAGAGGTAATTGTTCACCTTCGCTGACTTGCTCGGAAAATTATCCAGATTCCACTTTCCATGAGTTTAAGAAGTTTGGCCAGCTCCAGTCATGCAGTTGGTGATATAGTTCATGGTGACTTTCCAAGAAATGGGGGAAAAGCCCTGCCTGCTTTTTAGTTTTATTTGTCAGACAGATGTTACAGTGACAGCATATTTAATTGTTGGGTGTGTTTCTTTAGCAACATTTTTCCCAAAAGTTTCTGTAGGCGTTTCACTTTTCTTTATCACCATTATTGCTCATGTTAACTGTCCACCTCAGAAAAGCAAATAGTCCCTTACTTATAGCATGCTTGTATGCATGCGGTACTCCATCACACACATTTATCAGGGAGGCACCCTGACCCTAATAGTAATGATGTTTGATGAGATTAGTAGGTCACACATTCACACACACATATGCTGCCTCTTCCTATGACAGCAATATCATTAGTAAAAAAAAAAACACACACACACACACACTAATAAGCAGTGGAAAATAAGCAATGTAAAAAAGACATTTTTTCTATTAGGAAGGACAGATGAATAAAAGTGTGTGTGAGCATGTGTGTATGCACCATCCATGCCTCTGTAGCTTTGCATTGGTTTTATAAAATTGTCTGTGTATTGAACTCAACACAAACTGTAAAATACAATATTTTGTGGTGGTAGGAAATTCCCCCCCCCACACACACACACACACCACCACAACTACACATAATGAACACACACAGACTTTTCCTTCCTTATGAGGTGTGAAGGTTGTATTCTCATGTTACATGGTAATCAGACCTCCCTTGGCAGGAAACTCCTCACACCTGGTTGCATTTGTGTGTGTGTGTGTGTGTGTGTGTGTATGTGTGTGTGTGTGTGTGTGTGCGCATGTGTGTCTACACTATGGGTGTAAGAGCATTTGACTGAGAGCACAACAGCAACCGTGCACATGCACTATTCTAGTAATTACTCAGGTAGTAAACAATTTAGCTGTAAATTAGTTGATTAATTAATCTGTTACCGTTTGCTGGGAGCATCTTCAGAATGACTTAGGCGTTCTTGCTTTGGTCAGAGAGTGATTTACTTTACTTAAGATGGCATGCTTAAAAAGTACCAATTAAAAAAAGATAGTGGAAAGTGGATAATGAAATAATAGCTGGAGTAATTTGAAGAAGCAAGAGATTAAGAGAAAGTATTTTAAACATGTTGTAACATGGGAGAGGAAATAAAAGTCCAGAGAGTGACATTATGTCTTGGCATTTGCACTTTCCATTAACGCTTTTATTGCAGGCAGGCTGCCAAGTTTTTTTCTTGTGAAGTAGAACACAATCAATGTTTCAAAATTCCCTTCACGATCATTATGCAATCCCAGTGGTTGATTAGTTCCGTCACCACAGTGTACAGCAGTAAATTCTTGCCGGCGTATTGCACAGCTATAAAAAATACTAATAATATTTTAACTTCCATTTTAAATTCATGCGTGAACATGATGAGAGCAACAGTGTTTGTTGTTATAATGTGTGATTGTTCAGGATGGTGAAAATTACCCTGTTGAGAGAGAGAGAGGGAGAGAGAGAGAGAGAGAGGTCAGCAGCTTGACAAATGAGCCCTAACCAGCTGCCTCCACAAAGCACCATTGCCCTGGCAACTGCTCTGATGGAGAGAGAAAGCGAGAAACTGAGAAAGAGATGGACAGAGTAGAGGGAGAGAGAGAGAGAGAGTGATGATAGATATGAGAGTGAGGAAAAGGGGGAGGAGGAGGACAGAAGTATGTGGAACAAGCAAAAAGAGAACAGGCAAATAATATTTTCTCGTTATTTCTTCTGATTGCAGCCAGATGTGTCTTCTGATTATGTTAATTGTTTGTATTTAGATTTTGATTTATCAGTGCAAAAAAAGAGGGCATGAGTCATTTTGCAATGATGAAATGAGCTGTGCTGTCAGATATCAATCAGTGTGCATTTAACTTGAAAGTGCTCACATACTGTTTGTGTCATTCTCAATGGTTCGGGACACATGACTTATGCGAGTTCCGTCTTTCCGCTCTTAAGATCTCGGTCATTAATGTTGGCAACATTTGAAGAAAAAAGACCTCACTTAAGAGATTTCTGGGAAACGCAGAGAAAATTCATCACTTCTTTTTAATTTGTTTGTCATCCTTCCGGGAGACAAGCCACATCCAGTGTTTCCACTGTGTCACAGTCCTACTCACAAGTCACTGCCATCCGGCCATTCAGTTGCTGGGTTATCCCAGGGTACAGCCCTAGGACAGCCAAACCCTTTTCCCACTGGTTGTTAGCCCCCCGTCCTTTGCATCTGATTGCAATGGATCATGCTCACTCAAGCTCAGTGAAAGGAAGGCGGATTGTTGCAACAAAGCAACGGGTATAAATCTCTGACATATTTTCAAAGACAGGACAGTAGTGCAATGGGGCTAGGCTTTGCTCACACACATAACCAAACACACACACACGTGCCATATGTCAGTGCTGTTTTTTGAGTTGAGGGTTTTACTGCAAGCAGAAGATAAAGACAAGCCTTGATCTCTCATCACATTTTAATGACTTTGTGCTCAGTGTAATATAATTGCTGCCCCATGCAATGCACGCAGCCCATATTCACAGTTTTAAAACAAGCCATCCAGACTTCCATTAGCTTGTTCCGTCACAAATATCCATTCACATTCACAGCCATCCATAAAAGCAAAAATGTTATTAGACATGAAAACCCAGAAAAAATGTACAATATGGGACATTTAAAGGATTAATATATAAAACAATGCAGTAAATGGTGGCAAACTTCAAGCTTTGAATCTGCGCTTTCTATTGTCAAAGTTTTTTTTTCTTTTTTTGTTTATTATTGTAGGACTCTAAACAACAAGTTCTAAATTAGATCATTAATATAATATTGGGCTTTTTTAAAAACTATTTTATGCCCTTTCTTGGCAGATTATGGCTTTCTGTCTGGCTTTCTTTGTGTGTGTGTGTGTGTGTGTTCTTGTGTGTGTTTTACGCAGTAACTAACGTCAGCCTTGTTTGTTTTTTTTTATCAAGGGAAATTTGATGATGAAGATGAGGTTCAAACCTGTAGGATCTCCACATGTGTGGTGTAGCTCTTGGCTTGGAGCTTATCTACAAGGGAAGTGCTTTAATAAGAGAGCTGGCATATTCCCTGGCCTGTCTGCCTGTCTGCTCTAAGTAGCTTTAATGGATGACTATGAGCAGGCTAATACTATTATGCTGATGTTAATTTTTTGGCGAGCAGGTCCTGTGATATTGGAACTGAATCTCACTGGGTTATTTATCCGACATGTTAGTCACAGAGGGACTGCAGAGGCAGGAATACGACAGGTCTGTGTGTTTGTTAGTGTGTGTGTGTGTGAGAGAGCAGTGTGAGTATGAAATTGACAGATCAAGCTAAACAGGTGTATCAATGTTGTTTATAGCCTGCATTACATCAAGTCTGTGTTAACTTTGTGTGTAGAGTGAAACCAGATACTTTGGAGGCTTAAGTTGATCTTGCATTGTTTTCTTGTGTAAAGGCTGTGTTTAGGTTAAGTTATGTTTGGGTTCTGCTGTCTGTGTGTGTCATGTCTTTAGAGATTGTTCTGGATTGTGAGTCTTGAAACTGTCACTAGGGAAGAAAAGTATAAGGTTTCTTTTCAGAGAACAAATTATTTTTTGTAAGAGGCCATAAGCCTATACATTTGGGAACTTTGACATTGTAGAGCAATTTAAAAACTCATGATATTATGTGTAAATGTTTAATCAGAATAGTAACAGCCTGTAAAATTTAAATGTAGGAAAAATGACTATGGTGCAATAATCAAATGTCAAATGTGAAATGTAATGAATGACATAATATAATCAAATATGAAAAAAAAACACTAAAGTAAGTGCAAGTACCTTCAAATTATACTTGAGTAAATGTTCTTAGTTACTTCCTTTTAATTTGTATATATTTATGTTCATTAGTATTAATATATATATATATATAATATTAATTAATATATATATATATATATATATATATATATATATATATATATATATATATATATATATATATATATATATATATATATATATATTAGGGATGCACCGATGTGAAAATTTCGGCCGATATCGATATCCGATATACATATCGGCAGTCACTGCCGATACCGATATTTGCCGATATCGATATATGTAGAGAAATTTTTTTCTGTAGTGTCACAAATTTAGTACAGACCAGAAAAAACACTGTACATTTGAAAAGCACAACAGTGGTCTTTATTTAAAGGAAGGCTCACTGTAAAACTGTCATGTGGTTAGAGGAAGTACGGCAGAGCGGACCCGATGGAGCTCCGCGAAGGCGGCGACGTCGGCGGCCGCGGTAGAGGAGGGGGCGGCAGGCGATGAGAAGGCGGCAGGACGGTGTCCGACACCCCGGAGCAACGTTCCGCGCATTTTTTTTGTCTTTTCGGGCGATGCGATGTGACGGAGGAGCCGCTAGGACCAGCTAGCTTAGCGCATCGCCGAGAGACACGCAGACAGTGACCCAACTAACTGTAGAGGTTTAACTCTGACAATTGTTGACATATCGGCCAGAATTTGTTGATATCGGACCGATACCGATAAGTTAAAAAACGTGACATATCGGCCGATATATATCGGTTGGCCGATATATCGTGCATCACTAATATATATATATATATTAATATATATATTCTACCCAATAACACCTGCTCTACATGCAGAACACACACTTTCCTTGTCCCCTTTTCTTCCTCAAGTTCTTTTACTCAACATGCAATTCTATTAATGCAGTGTTGCTGCGGGTAACCGTGGCAATGGCTGCTGCAGTATGCAGTCAAACACTGCCAGTTGTAGTAAAAGCTCAGACCATTTCACACTCTGCTAGGCCCCGCTTTCTTGTCTCTCTCTCTCTCTCTTCTTTTTCTGCCATGCATTGTCCTGCACTGACAGAGAGAGGGGGTAAAGAGAGGAGAATGGAGGAGAGAGAGTAGGAAATCAAGGAAAGTTCAGAAGATAGACAGCCCTTACGAAAATTAACCATGGTTTTACCATGGGAAATACCGTGGTTTTACCATGGTTTTTTGGGTCATGGTTTACCATGGTTTTTTTGTGGTAACCATGGTTATACTATGGTTTTTATGTAGTAACCATGGTTCTACCATGGTTTTTGGAAGTACCATGAACCAACCATAGTAATACTATGGTATCCAAAAACCATGGTAGAACCATGGTTACTACATAAAAACCATAGTATAACCATGGTTACCACGAAAAAACCATGGTTAACCATGGTTACCCAAAAAACCATGGTAAAACCACGGTATTTCCCATGGTAAAGCCATGGTTAATTTTCGTAAGGGAGACCACAGGGAAATATGTGGAGGAGAGAGAAGTGGAAAGAGGAAAAAGACTAAGGACTAAGGACAGAAACAAAAACTCATCAAGCCATGAATGCCTTCTATAAACTTCATAACTTTCATCTTTTATCCCTCCTTATCCCAATCATACATCTATAACAGCCTCCTAATTTTGCATATCCATTAAATATGTAGTGATGAAGGCTTATCATCCCAGTGCTGTTATAAGACACACCCCTTTTCAGTTGCAAAAATGTTAAGCCTGATTTGTAAATAGCACAGTTGCCACATGTCACATGTTGTTTAAAGCCATGGCTATTGTCTATCCCATTCGGATGTTCTCGTCATGGGAAATTTCCATTGGGTTGCACTGCTGTCCATCAAACCAAAGGTTTGTTGGTCATTTGTTGCTATACAATCTGTTAAGAGGTTTAAAAATAGGTCAAAACTTTTTATTCTATTTTTCTTCTTTTATAGATTTACAAACATCTTTAAAAATGTTTTATTGAGGTAATTTACATCGCATCTCTAACTGTTGTCAATATATGCTTCACTTTTGCACTTTTGCTTTCACTTTTTTTTTTTTGTATTATTTTTTCCATTTACCGGTAGTTTTTTTCCCACTTTCCGTGCTTTTTCCATCTTTTGTTTTGTTTTGGAAATGCTTGCTACTGTTCCTCAGCTCACCTCACTCTGTCCCTTTCTCCCAGTGTCATAAACACAGATGTCAGCCCACAATGAGCTGCTGCAGCACCGGTACGTCGGCTGCAGCATAATCACCCACCGTCGCTGATGGATTGGACCTCTTAGCTGGAGTTCTGCTTCAGCTGCCTTTGTACACTTTTCCCCCCTCTAGGTGTTAGATGATACATCTAGGTCACAGGTTGTCTCGAAATACTTCTCCGTCTCTGAACCTCAAACTAACTGTTTCTCAAATTCTTTTCTTTCCCCTCCCCCTCTGCAGGAGCCCTGTGTGACCATTTCTTTCTGTTTACAAGATGTTAACATAGCCAGCATATTTCAGGCCACTTAGCAACAAGGGAAGCTTTTCCAAAAAAGGATGAGAATATGTTTGGTCATGTTGGACTAACACTGGTGCAAGATGTGGTAGATGATGTAAGAAGTCTTGTGTTTGGCTGCGGAATTGATACACAGCTGCAGAGGAGTTGCAGATGTGTTTTACTGTGTGTGAGGGAAAAAAGAAAAAGCCTATTAGGCATGCATTAGCACTTACCTGGGCTGCTACAAAGATCTATACAGTGCATCTGTTTGAAAAAGGGAAGATGAAAGGAAATTACACATGTGCAGATAAAATAATGAACATATGAAAAAAATGTCCACATCCAAAGATAATGTTGGGATAAACTTGACATTTCCTAGCTTATTCTCAAATTGAATTAAGGTTTGAGCCAAATCTTTGTTGACATTGTGTTTTTACACTTCGAAAAAGCACTATTGCTATGAAAGCGACTTTTCCTGTTACTCGCCTGTGGCAAATGAGGAATGAGTTTGCCTGACTCAATATTAGTTCTGTCACATTGCCATTTTAGATCACAGGTCCTTACATTTAGCAGATTCAGTTTTTTACTAAAACTTCCTGCACCCTATAGGATTAGCAATAATAAAGACTAAATGAGGGAAAAACCTGGGGACAGGGGAAATAAATGATATGATGATCTGAAAAAAGCATTGTGACCTAGAGGAGCTTTTTATGTTAGGGTGAGAGAGAAATGTAAAACAATTATTTTCGGTTCTATATCACAGCTTCAAATGTGTGTGGGCGAGGTATTAACCAGGTGAGGCAGCGTTTCAGTAATGAAAACTGTCATTTCTCATAAATTAGAGGGCATTCCTTTACTAAAATGTGCATAATGAGTTTAATAGGGAACATTTCTTTTATTCTTCCAGACCTCTGTCACTTGGGCTGTTAAAGGAATATTCTGTTAATGATGTGTGTGCACACTCGAACCGAATAGACAATCTTCATATATGGATCCATTAGCAAAACTAACATTTTCATCATCATCATCATCATCATCATCATCTAATCATTGTCATAGAAATACCAGAATGATTTTTTCTCATGAATGATTCGGTTCATTTTGCACCTTATTTAAATCTATCCCCATTAGGTCAATGCAACCTGTGAATCTTTTTGTTGATTTTACTGCCAGTTCAGCTTGAATTTATTCTCCACTGAATACCGAAGCAGCATACCGAAATACCGAAAGTCTGCTGAGTGATTCGTGTGATTAAACCATTTTCTGGATTGAGGCTTTTAAATATTGTTCTGAGCGTCAAAAAAATCATGAGATATGAAATGAGTTTTTTTATGGATGTGTAAAGCCGCTGTGAGATAATACGGCATGTAACGTGGAAGTGGATGTCCCGACTTTCTGCTGGAGGAGTAATTTTGTATGCAAATCTCATGAAGCCCACACACTGAAAACACATGACAAATGGTTGTTCTGGCTTTTCTACACTTGTTCCAGTGTGCAGCTAGTCAATCAAATTTAAAAGAACATGTTCTTGTGGATGTGTGACTTAACTACTATGGACAAAACGAAGGTAGCACAGTGAAGTGGGATGTCTGAGGACCAACTATGAGGTCAATGCTGAGATATCAAGTAGAAGGTAAACTGATTCCTGGTGTTAAGTGCCCCGAATCACTGCACTGGCTTTGAAGCAGGGGAGTGACTTTTGCTCCAAGCTTAGCTGGGATATATATCTGATACAGACTGCTATCAGAAATATATCACAGGTAAGCTCATTGATGCTGGCACACACACACACACACACACACACACACACACACACACACACACACACACACACACAGAATCCCTCCCTCTCTGATGCATCACTTGCTGCATGGAGTGAAGGAACAACAGGCAACACGTTGTATGCTGCCTGGTTCAGTGCAGTGCAGGGCTGGTGTCACACACTCTCTTCCGCTGCAGCAGCTGCAGTGGAAGCCAATCTGTGCAAGGCTCTGCGTGCAGAATCCCTGGCTTACAGAGACTGATTTATCTGTCTCTCTTTTTCATCTCTCTCTCTCTCTCTCTCTCTCCCTCTCTCTCTCTCCCTCTCTATTTCTCTCTATAGTGTTCAAAGCTGCATACATATTAGGCCTACATATACATGCTCCCTCAATGAAACAGGCTGATCAGGAGAATCCAGGCTCTGATCTTTTCACCTATTAAATCCTTTTCAATATCTAGTCATGAATGAAAGGGGAGGAGGCAGCTTAGAGATTTTTTTAAGCCACAGGAAACTCAAATCAGTGTTTCTTCACTGTTGTGTTCACCATTTCTACCACCTGAACTGTAGCAGGAGCTATGTGGTCTGAATTTGAATTAGAAAAAAGAAAGAAAAATCACAGCAGTACAGTTATGCAAATCTGTGCACCAATCATGGATTTCAGTTTTAGTAAACGATAATCTTTGAGTGGATAAGCCTTGCTGTGCTATTAATTAATTAATTTAGTATAGTCATGAATGATCTATCACTTCAGATTATAAACAGCTATTACAGGCAACACAATTTTAACATCCTTAAACCTGCAATTTTTTTTTTGCTGTTTTCCTTACCCAAATTTTGTTTTCATGAACTATTTCACACATGAATGCCACCTCCCTACCGACCTGCCAAGTTCACCGATCAGATGCCTCATATTTCCCGAGGAGGACAGGTCATGTGTTCTGGAGTCCAATCACTGTAGGCTGGTCATAAGTTTCTAAAAATGGCTTCAACAGGACTAGAAGCTGAGTCAGGGGTTTTAAACTTAAAGAAATCGTGAACGAAATCAAAATCGCTATATCTGCCAGAAAAATCACAATTCAATTCTTTCTTGAAATTGTTCAAAACCTATTGTTTTGCATTGAAAAAAAGTCATGGAATTGTGTAATGTTTTTTTTTTGTTTTGTTAACTTTATGACTCATATTCCCTGAATCTTTCTCCCTTTTCTCTCGCTCTCCCACTGCACACAACAACACAATCTGGCTCCTGCAGGCACCAGACTATTTATGTTTTTTTTGTCCAAACATTTTTATTTTAACGTCATGATGAAATGGAGAGTGAGCTTTTTCACTGTCCTGCAGTTCCCAAATCTAATAAAATGCTTTCATGGAATTACAAAGTGTTCATTGTGTGTAGTGATAGATCATATGTATGTGTGTATGTGTGAAGGTCAAAAAGGGCCAAAGATCCTTGAGTCTGTGCCAGAATCTCTGGTGACCTCACTTGTGCTCTGACTCAACAGATGTGGGCTGCTGTGATAAGCCTACCTCTAGATGACGGCTTCCTTCCACTTGGGGCTCTTTAAAAAGCTGACACTTGGTGACAGGTTGTCAACCCCAATAGACCATCTAATTTCAGCTAAATCTTAAAGAAATCTTACAGAAAGATCCTTTACAATTTAGAAAATACACATATTTGCTTGCTTGTCAAGGGTTATGAGGATATTAATATCACTCATGTATTTCTGGTAACTGCAGGCAGCAGCTGGATAGTTTAGCTTAGCTAGCTTTCCTCCCAGAAACAGCTGGGAGAAAAGTGCTAGTCTGGTTCCATCTAAAGGTGTCAAAATGCATGTGATATATGCGTGCATTATGGTTGTAAAGGGTTATTTGCAGGACTACAAGCAGTAATGTAACACAATAGAATGATATCGATGTCAGCAAGAAAGCACAATTCCAAAATGATCAACTAACCCTAACCCATATTGTTCACCTTTAAGTTGTGATATCCCTAACAAGATATATGAGTGATTTAAGAACAAAAATCCTCCTAATATAGACTAGTTATAACATCTCCATAAGCTTTTCTCTGGAGCTCTATAAAACAACAGTTTGTTTTGTGTCGGTCTCAATAACATTAATTATTAATGAGCCTTTCCTTTGATTGGCTTATTTGAATGGCTGTAAATTGGAGGAGGGCAGTGACTGTATAAGTGATGTCACGATGTCAAGGAAGTCCTGACGGCTCCATTTAATTTTTGAATACAGGCTGTGTACATTTCTCTGTGGATTGAGCATTTTGAAACATGGGGCAGTATTTATAGAGCCTAGATCTTCTTTCAATTAAAAGCAATTAAAAAATCACTTTCTACAATATGGGACTTTTGGGCTCACACACACACACACAAGAAAGAAAAACAAAAGGAAGCATATTAATGCATACGAAGATGATTATAGCCACTGTGGCACATTCAGGCCTTTTGGCTACAGAAATATGTGTCACATCTGTGTATCATGATGCAGCACTGACAGTGTTTTTCTGTCAACGCTTTTACCTTCGAGCTGCTCTTCAAACTGCAAAGTGTACAAAACCCTGTAGACAAATTCTATATGCACTCACACTGTGTATGTGTGTGTGTGTGTGTGTGTGTGTGTGTGTTTGTGTGTGTATGTGTGTTTGTGTGTGTGTTGTTTTAGCTGTTTCCATATGTTTTGCAAGGTGATTATGTGTGAGTGCAATAATAGTATGCAACATAAGTAATGCAGAATTTTGCCTCTCACTTTGGGGCCCGTGGGATCCGACCCCATTGAGTTCTCCCGCGATCCCAGGAATAACAGTATAATTTGGGAGTTCCATCTGGGAATTCCATTGCAGCTTTCCCGACCCGAGTGTGATTGTAGAGAATCAGCAGGGGGGATTTGATGCATACATATGTATGAGTTCTAGCTCTGTCGCCTCATATATCCCCGAGCTGCCATATACTACCGGTCTGTGGTTGCCACAGGTATTAACCCACAGGTTTTAGACAGACAGTTTATCATTTAACCCCAGTATTGTGAGTGTGGTCCTACATGTGGGTGTTCAACCCCCTACAGCAGCATTACAACAGCAGTAGCATCATCCCATCCATCTCAAGTAAGATCCCTATTTCTATTGAGTAATAATAAAAAATGAATAAACCACTGCTGAGAATCAATAGAACAAATCCCCATAGTTCTATATCATGTTTGTTTTGTGAGCATATTTAAAAGCTTAAATGATAGATGATTTTCTCAACAGATTACAAACTACAGATTTTATCTCTAAAGGTCTTCCCCTCCAGATTGACCTTCACTGCTTTTCCTACTATAAATATACTTTTTTTTTCCTCCCTAGAGAGTGATGTCTAAAGAAATTAGCATGGAAAAGAATTCTGTTTTCTGTCCAGACAAAGCAGTAGTAAAATGAGGAATTCTCTTTAAATACTAGATGATGACTGATTATCTTTAGATTAAAATCTCTCCACTGCCTTTTCTAGGAGTTGTGATTAAATCACATTTGTTGTTACATTCAAACATGTTGATACATTCTCTCTGGGGAGTAAAATGATGTCTAAATTCATTAGAAACCTTTGGAGAAGATTATAGCTACATGTGTTCTTTCTGGTATGAAAGCCCTAAATGGTTGTGGTTGCAAACATTTTAATGCTGTTATCATACCATCCAAAATGACTTATTTCCTCGTATTGCGATAACAACTTGTTTTATATGAGTTCATTTCTAAACTGCAGTCAAGCCGACGACGCTAAGCGTCTTCTGTGCACTATTGGTTTAACTGCAGTTGATGAATTAACTCTTGTCTCAAGCAAGCAAATATAAATCATAACTCTGAGAAAAAAGGCATTAAAATATATTTGCAACCACTACAAATATTTTCAACGTTTTCTATTTCCCTGTGTTTTTACGTTTGGAATCTGAACATAGTCAGACTGTTTATTCGTGTGTGGGGAAGAAGGTGTAGGCATGAGTAGGTTTGTTAGGCTACTTTTTAGTAAAATGAATGGAGACTGATGTAGACAGAAGCATTAAGGTTATCTCACCTATTAGAGAAGTTACTTTGATTTTTTTTTCTTTTGTGACGATGGAGATAAGACGTAGATGGCTTGTTGGGAAGAGGAACAGAGGCTGTCATTGTTTTAACATTTTGTTCCACTATTAAAAATCACTTAGAATTTTTTTTATTAAATAAACATAAGTACAAACCCATTCTCTTTTCTTCCTGTCAGGGTGGAAAAAACCCACATAGGAATAAGATCATAACCAAAATCCACATGGAATTGCAGGCTAATGACATTTTTTAGAGTGAGCAGGTCGTAAGCCAGAACAAACCAAAACTCAAGGAATATTTTAACATTACTAAGTAAATTTGAATGTTTGACAACTATAGGTCTATTACAGACTTAAGTCAGCTATTATTAAGTATTGAATACAAGACCAGTATCAGTAATTTGTTGGCACCATGTTACATTATATATTTATACTAAGATTAACTAAGATAAATATCTGACAGAAAAACAAAATGGACAAGAGAGACAAAACATGAAATGGAAAGAGTTAGTCCAGACAGAGAAGGAAAAATAAATATATTCTATCTATCTGCAATGGCAGTTTGTCTATATGTTCAGGGGCCGAGCTTCCCCACAATGCCCTGGTTGCCCTGCCGCCTGTCTCCGTAGTGACAAGCCTCTCTCTGGCGGGCCGTGATTGGATGAACGTAGTGTCAGGGAGGAAAGGACCACTGTGATCCATCAGTTTACGCGCTGACAGTGAGAAAAGCCCTCATGCCTGCCACACGCTTCACATGTTCACAGACACGCCACGGTTTTGCCACTTCTGAGGACCTTGTGTCGACATTGATTTTGTGTGTGTGTGTGTGTGTGTGGTATTAACGTCCCCTGCCAAAGATAGCTGTCTGTAATAGTAACAGAAGGGCAGCGATGGAAACAGAATCACTTGAAAAAACATGCATAGGACACACAGTGATCAGGGAGGGAAGTTGTTGATGTTCATGACACAAAAAGCACCTGCATAGTAGCTATCAAATATTTGTGAGTTACTTTACAGAAACTATATGTACTCTATTCAATTATCCATATCCTATTAAATTGTCTCTATTTGTTATGCACTTTTGTGTGAAAAACACTGGTGACAAATACTATGATGCAGCACTAGTCTGTCAGTCAGTTCCTCTAATATCTCTCTGACTGTTTGTCAGATCAACCTTAGCTTTCAGATATAGTTGTCACATTGCATGATGAGGGCTATTCTTTTCTGGGAAATTGTTTGGATGGGTATTTGTATCCTTTTCGGTGACATTTTTCAGATGGATATGCAAAAAATCATTAATAAATTGTTAATATTAAAACTTAAACACTTGTTCTGTGGTAGTGTAGGGGGTAGTGTTCTTCACTCATATGTAGCAGACCTGTGTTAAAATTCTGGCTGAACATTTCTTTTGCGTATATGCCACAAAACACTTTTTAACAAAATAAACAAGTTAAAAACCCATACCACTTCTGTATACCACCACTATCCTGCAGCAGCTCTTCTCTTCCAGTGTTCTAGTCACAGACTAGTGTTGACTTAGCCAACGACAAAACACCTAACTTAGGAAGAAACGTTCAGGTGCTTCCATCTTTTCTTCTTTCTATAAACTATGCTAAAACTCCAAGATGTGTTCACAGACCCTCAGAAAAAAGAGTTGTTATGAATAAAAAACAATGTGAAACCCCAAAATGATGTATTATCATTTTATTGTTAACTACACATACTGTGGTCAGCAGAGCAGTGTGTGGGTGATGCAAAAATTAAAATTTATTTAAAACATGTCACACATATTTAGTTATTAAATTAAGTCTGCATAATAGATACTAGATGTTTGGCACTTTTTTAGTAAGAATCTGACTACATCTGTTTCTGTGTAGTAAAGTCTCCTGAGTTAAACATGTTTATTAATGCAGCATCCTCTCCCAAGCCTTAGCGTTTTGCCAATATGATGGTGTTCTAATGGTTAAACTTAAGAAAACTAAATTTCAATGTTTTTTTTCTTGTCCTCCCTTTGGGATCACATAAATGTGATTATAATGTTGGAGCATGGTTTGCTTTACTTTAAACTCCAGCAGAAACTGTCAGTTTTCTTTTTGGATCATTGGTTGAAGTGCATGCAGATGTGTAGTATTGTAAGACAGTGAGGCCAGCGATGGATGTAGGCTATCAGCTGATCTTTCTTCTAATGTAGCACACCGACTCCCATGATGCTGCGGAGGATGAGAGAGCGGGAGAGAAAGAATGCCCTCAGGCTCTCCATCCTTCTCTCCTCTCTCTTCCTCTCTTTCTCATATGTCCTCCTCTATCACACTCTCACCCTCATTTTGACTTTCCGTCAGGCATACTTTAAGTCTTTCATCACTCACAGCTCTTTTCATGTGATCTCTTTGAACTTCTTCTTACTGTTCCTTTCCTATCCTTCTTTTCACTCTATAACAATCAGTGACGAGTATTACACCGAAAGTTTTAAATAAGATAAGATAAGACTTTAAGACTTTATTGATCCCACAACGGTGAAATTTGTCTGTTACTGCAGCGTACAGAGTAAAGAAAAGAAAAGAACTAAAGAAGATAAAAGCAATAAAAAATAAAAATACCCAACACTATGTACAAAATTCGTAGAATTTGTTGATGATCCGCATACACAGTATGCATTATGGACATAGAATGGAGAGAAAATACTAATAAATAGCAAGAAGAAAGAAAAAAGAAAAAAAAAAGTATGCATAAGCAAAGCACATATACATACATACCTACATACATACACACACACACATATTTACATATTTGCATATATATACGGACATACATATGCACGCACATACACATATTTTGTTATTTTATATAAAACATCAAAGGCATCAAAATACAATTGATTAGAAAAGGAAAACCGCAAGATGTCACATTAAAAAAAGAAGAAATTAAAACATTAATTATAATGTATTCAATTTAATAAGATAATAAAAAAATCAAAAATTTGAAAAAAAAAAACGTATCTATTTGAAAGCAAGTCGATTAAAATGACATCAAAACAAGAAGTGTTTTGATGTCAAAAGTGCGATGAGAAATAACTAAGAAATTACATCAACAGTAGGCAGCAATTACAATAGTAATAGACCTAAACCTAAGGTTTGATGAACAACCTACAACATGTTCTTCATCTGTGCAGTGATTCCTAGCAGCGAATAGTCTTCTATGACACCAACAATAAGTTTTAGACTTCGACGGTCAGCCACCTGCTTCTTCTGCCAGCAGCTTGTGGAAAGAATCAGCTAATAGTCACTCTAATGCTTGGCAAATTAAAACTGTCTCCCTTCGACTAGTTCTAAAAATGATTCATTTTAAAAGCATATA
>JAYKQN010000019.1:15730000-15815000 GCA_036785175.1 Eupleurogrammus muticus
ACCCTAGGTCACTGAATGTTTTTTGATTATGTCACCCGCAGTTATTCAGCCTTGCTTTTAATTCACTATATACGTATACTGAATATTTAATGCATTGTTAGTTTTGTACCATGTGGGGGTGTGTAGCAGGAAACGATTCTGATGATTTGGTCTTCCTAACTGAACTTTCCGAGCTTTATTTGATCTGAACATAACACATAAACAACACAAAAAGAATAGTCGAGGTTTTATAGGATAAACTACACAGGACTTGAGGTAAAGGGAGGTTCTGCATGTTTTACAGATACAGTGCATGCTGTCGTTTGGCATGCATAACATATCAGCGCTTTTTTTTGATACGCGCATATTTTCCCAAGTACTGTTTTATGGTGTGACAGTGCTGTAATTGAGAGTCAGGAAAAGATCATGGTTTGGGTTAAAATAATCATTGACAGGTGTCAGTAGACACTATGGAGGACACAGGGTAGGTTTTTGTGCTCAGTATGACTCCATGGAAACAATGTGAGGTCCTAGTCTACTCCTCTTTGTACGTTTTAATGAGTTCAGTTCCCAGGACGATTAGACCACACCGCTCATGACTTAAGAGTAAATGGACTCTGAGTTTCACTTTATTATAAAGCACCGTCAAAAGGTCATATCTGGTCTCTCAGGTGACTCCTGAATGAATTACATGCTGGCTCCTTTTAAATACCATGTTCATATGCTAACATTAAATACACATAAGTGTCTCTGACTCTGGCTTGTGTGTTCCCTTTGAACTCATCTCATTTTATTTTTGTATCCATTTAATGCATTTAATTTACATGAATGTAGTTAGTGTGTAATGAAAGAGCTCAAAATATTCAGATTTTGTGTTCAGTGTTTGAGAAGCATCTTGTTCAGAGGCTGAATGTCAAGAGATTTTCCTAATGAACTTTAAGCCCATCCTCCACTGGGAAGCAGCATGGTACAACATCTGTCATAACACACACACACACACACGCACACACACACACACACACACACACACACACATGTGTACGCAGGCAGACAGAAAGCGCAGGCAACAGGTGTGTTTTCCTATTGCAGTTAATAAAATCCATCCTTTCCTCCGAATGTTTTTCTTTCAAGTTGTTGAAGTTTCTCTCTGAAATTTGTGCAAGTACTTCCTCCCCCTTCTGGTTTGTCTCCATGTCTTATTTTGTGTCTATCCTTCCCAACTTTTTCCATTTAATCCTTCTCTCCCCTCATTTCCCCTCATTCTGTCTTTTTCAATTTCACTGCATCTCTGTCAAGTCCCTTCCTCCCCATCTTCATTATTCTTCTTTTATCTGACCCTTTGTCCCCATTTCCCTACCATCTCAATCTTCCCCTGCAGCTCTCATTTTTCCTCCTATATTCCTTAAATTTCTCTTTTATTAATACATGCTTTCTTTGGTGTTTTTCCATTTCTCTGAGTACATTTTATTTTGCATCTTGTAAAGAATAATTATTAGGATTTTTTTCAGCAAAGTAGAATATTCAATAGTCAGGCCTATATGGATGTGATTTATTGTGAAATAGTCATAGTATAGTGTATATATTGTATATAGTATAGTGTGTATAGTGTATGTATATATAGCATAGTGAAAACCATCACAGTGACTAAAATGTAAATGTACCTCATCTGATATGTTTAAGTCACAGATTTTCTCATGGAGGGAGCGTCCTTCACGTTCGTTATTCCCACTGATATTCCCAGCAGTATTCTGGTTAAAAAGGAGGCAGCGATCTGTTTCCCAGCGGATACCGCCCTGCTTCCGTTCCCTACTTCCACTGTCCTGGTTCAGCCACATATTAATAGCATCTACCTACGGCGATGTCTGAGTGGGTGGGCGTGTGTCTGGATCATTTGTGCATTTGAGATTAAGGTGATGCGTGAGACAGGAAGTGACACTCGCCTTGTTTATAATTCCTCCATTCAATGTTTATTGTTGTAGTACAAATAAAGACAGAAAGCAGAAAGGAAATATAGCTGTGTATATTGAATGTATATTGAATTATTACATCTTTTACCTTATTCCACTTTGGGGAAAAGTATATAACCTGCTCCTAATATCTTTAATTTTCTTTTTGTGTTGTCTGAAGAGATAACTGAAAAATCTGCTTACAGTAGTAACATTTCTGAAATTCCTCTTACAGACCAAACGCTCACCTCAAGCTAACCACCTAATAACAGACTGAAACACTATGTCGTAACTTTAAAACTATGCTTTTCACAACAGCTGATAGGAATTCCTCTGGGAATTCTTTAAGTCTTTGGTTTACTGTGTGTGTGTGTGTGTGTGTGTGTGTGTGTGTGTGTACGTATGTGTGTGTGTGTGTGTGTGTCTGTGGTCATGAATGAATTTTGTAATTGTATTTGTGTGTGGTATGTGTGTACTTCTGATGCAACCAGCATGTGAGCACACGCACAGACTCACACACACACACACACACACACTTGTGTGTGAGGCTTGCATCTTTAGAACACTGTCAGTATCACACACACCCATGTACACACACACACACACACAAAACCCACCAGCCTCCATGGTGTATGATGGATTTGACCTCTAATATTCTAATTCTCAGGAAGCAGAGGGTGTTTACCAGATGCACACACACATACACTCATACACACACACTTCCACATGCACTGCAACTTAATGCACACACACACAAGTGCAAAGCTGCTAATGACAGATACTAATGAGGAAAAGTGACAGTATGTTTATTAAACAACACTCTCAGCTGCACATATTAACAGCAGATTAATTTATTATTGCTCTGATAGAGATATCATGTCACGGATGGCCTGCAGGAAGAATAATATTATAAATAGCATAATATTTGCATGTCTTTGGTCTCTCTTTCTGTGTTTTGAGTTTTGCTATGTGCCTTTTTTTGTATTGAAAATCTATGTGTGCTCAAATAAATATGATTAGCCTACTGAAACTGCAGAGATCCAAAGCAAAGAGAACCACCTAGTTATAGACTGAATCACATTGAGTAATACTGAGGACAACTTCCTGCCAATCCGGTAATAGAATGGTCCGAAATGTATGAAATGTTAATTACAACAACAGATTTTCTGCACATAACGGCATTGGTTTCTGTGGGTTTAACTGAGGAAGATTTCGCAGAACTGGCATCTGGTCAGTCTGTCCTCCCTGCTGTCTTCTGTTGCAGCCCAGATCAGGATGCTGTTGAGCTGGATTTGACTGGTTATGATGGTGTTTATTGAGGTTCAGAGCAGCAAATTGAGGTTTTAGTTGCTGTCTGGATGCTTCTATCAGTTGTTTTGCCCTCAGTAGAACACCATACCAAATGTTATTATTTCCTCTCACATATAGCTCTCCTTCATTTGTTTTCCTCTCCTCCAGCCATTTTTTTCTCTTCAGCTCCAGTATAACATTATCATTGCTAATCATCTCCCACCACCTGCTTACATAATGCACTACCTGCTGCAGCTGGGCCCGATTTAAGATGGGCGCTAAAGGCGAACAAGGTGGGAGGAGGAACAGCAAACGAAATGCATTACATCTGTTTTTTTTCATACAATTTGGTTCAATCATGTTACAGAGAAAAAATACATACAATCAACTGGAGTTAAACGTAGCAAATCTCATTTGACACGACTACCTCTGATATGCATAGACTTAACAGGCAGGACGTGATTCATCATGTACTTTGGCACAACATTTACAGCTTTGATATGACACTCAAATGGAAAAGGTAAAATGCTGCAGAAGAGTATGCGCTTACTGATAGAGAGACATAATAAAAGACTGGGAGAGAGAAAAAGAGTAAGTGAAAGTGAGGATGACAAATCACAAGAGCTCCTATGAAGTGCCATGACATTTTAGATTTGTCTTAGCTCTAATTGCTCATCTCGCTTGGCCCTACACTAGTACTAATGAGCACACACCGGTTACGTTCAGTCTGCAGCCTGAAGTGACCCAAATTCTTTTTTTTTTGCCCTTCTGTGACCTGTAACTGATCTTTTAATGACAGTCTGAACACATTTCCAATTATCTGATATCTGAGGCAACTGGGATACGGGGTCCTAAAAACCACAGATATTTGGATCATGGTTGGCGAGATGAGAATGTAAAATAAATAAATAAATAAAATAAAGTTTAAAAAGCATTTTTTAGGTTTTTCAAAATGTGTGTTCTTGTTGGTTTCTTGTCATTTAAAAGTCCATTTGTATAATGAGTTTTTACAGTGTTCACAATTTTTTGAGTTTTGGAACAAATTGTCAAATGGTGTAACCGAAAAAGAATGATACCTTTTAAATATTTAATCTACATGTAATATAAAACTAGTTGATTGCATTTTTTTTTACTTTTTACAATATTTTTAAGAGGTACCAGGCTCTTAGGATTACACAACATGACAGTTTTGTCATTTCCCCACATATATGACGTACAACTTCAGTCTAAACAGCAGGTCGAGTTCATTCAAGAGACGAATGTCATTATTCTGTGCTGAAGTAGGCGGAAGCAAGCAGAAAGCCACAAACATGGCAAAATCTAGCTCTTTCCTTCTTTAATCTCCTCCATAAAAAAATGTGCTGACTGAGGCAGGACAGCAACTTCAAAATCCCCAGATATTCATCACATGGTGTCCATTTTTATCTACATAAACACATTTAAGTTGGAGATCACACACAAGTCACATTTAATTGGAAATGTGAAAAACAACAACAAAAAAGGATTTCACAATAAATCTTTGTAGCCAAAGTAGCTTCATTCTCACAAAGATAGTCTGAAACAGGTTTGATACTACCGATATAGAATAAGTGTTTAGGACCGAAATGAGAAGAATATCCGTTAGACCCACCAAGGTAAACAACCAGAAATGTGATGGAAAATTGCAGCCATTAAATGTCCCACATCATGCAAATAGCCACTTTCCTGTTTTTTTTAAGTCTAGATAAGGTCTAGTTGTATAAAAATGTCCCAATTCTATTTCCTGGACTTTATGATGTCATGCAGGAGTTCCCTCTGCCCAAGTGAAATCTGCCACCCAGCAAAGACTTTGTCCTTACGGAGCTCAAACAAAGAACTTGAGAGACCTTGTAAAACTACACTGAGTAGTAATTTTTGTACTTTAAGTTGTAAATATATTACATTAGGGGTTGTGATACCCCTAATATAAAACTCATCAAATTGCATGATCAATGTAATAATCCCACAAATGTAATAGAAGTTATTTACCACAGCTCTAATGTGTAATAACATTGTCTTAGCACATATTCTTGTCCTATAGAACAAGTATAGACTGTTCAAGTGTTTTTTTGTTTTTTTTTTACAATAAAACATTTAACTTCTTTGCAAATGATTATTGACTTAAATCAACTGAACTGAACTTTATGTCAGTGATTACAGGAAAGAATGTGAAATTCCCCAGTTCCCCACTGAAAAAATTGCGATACAAATTAAGTATACATTATATGTTTTACATTTACTTTAAATGAGAGTCTGTGTCATCAGGGTTAGTGGAGTTTGTTGTAGGCGGCTGCTGTTTCAGTATTGGGATCATTATATTAAAAGATGGAAATTTTTCTTAATATGTTTATTGTTTATTACATTTCTGGGATGTTGTTACATACTTTAAAACATTGGGATGGCAACTTGATTGCGATCAAAAAGTTTCCACAACAGTCACAGGCAGCGTGCACATGAATCCTCTTCTCACCTGCTCCTCTCTTTACTCCCTTCTCTCCCCCTCACCTTCCTTTTCCTGCTGCTCTCTAAAAGCTCACAGACTTTATAGCTTTTTGTCAAATTGGCACTAGCAATTCTAGCAATTGATTCTACTAATCTCTCTGTCTCCCACTCTCTTATTCCCTCTTTCTTTATATCTCTCTCCTTGTAAAATGTGTGTGTGTGTGTGGGTGTGGGTGTGGGTGTGTGTGTGCGAGTATGTGTGTGTGTCTTACCCACTGGTAATCCCCACAGCGATAGAGTGATTAGTGTGCTGTTTTTTCCTCTTCTTTTTCTCTCCTCTCACAAGCTGCGTGACGAGACCGCCAGACTATGGGATGCAACAACTATTTGTTTGTGTTTTTTTGTGTGTGTGGCAGATTTGCACATATGGTGACAAGGAAAGAGATGAAAAGCACGGAAACAGGAGATTAAATGACAATGGGTTAGCATGCTGCTAGCCACGCTCAGAAAAACCTAGCAACAGTCATTTCCATTCCATGGTGTTTAATGTGAAAATCCGGGCCAATAAACAAGCATTGGCCCTCTCTGGCTGGTCCTTCTTTGTTCCTGCAGGGAACCAGGCCTTAACGAGGTTTAATGAGGGCTGCATATTGCAATCCAAGTTAAAGCTAAAGTAAGTACTGCAAACCCCTTCACTGGCACTGTTCAGGAACGTTAAGTAAAGCATGATTAGCTCTCTGAGGAGCTGTTGCAGAAACAAGGGTAAGATCTGGCCCTGCCAAGCCACAGTTCAGGACTGATATGGACAGTGAGGCTGATGGCTAAGTGCTGTTTGGATCCGCTTGGCCCTGCAATGGGAAACTGAGCTAATCTAAGCCTCATCTAGTGAAGAGTGATATCACCGCAGCTATGAAAGAAAACCATGTAGAACCATACTGTGGTCTGCTCACTTTGTCTTGCATAACCAAGTGTGTGTGTGTGTGTGTGTGTGTGTGTGTGTGTGTGTGTGTGTGTGTGTGTGTTTGTGTGTGTGTTATATAAGGTCATAACTGAACACAGGTCAGTGGACCAGCTGCCTTCTTTCCCTTTTGTGTGTGTGTGTATGTGTGTATACAGTGCTTGGCATGTTTGCAAACATATGTCATTTCCCTGTAGGAAAAGTTAACGGACGGTGTAATAGAATAGCTTGAAAGACTACAGATTCCTGTGTGTGTGTGTGTGTGTGTGTGTGTGTGTGTGTGTGTGTGTGTGTGTGTGTGTGTGTGTGTTGTGCATGTGTGCGTGTGTGTGTGTTGGACATAAATAACCTAGTCTGGACCAGACATCATGTTTGTGTAGTAGGCTGCACTGCAAACTAAACACACACACACACACACACACACACACACACACACACACACACACACAAGAAGTGTCACATTGGGCCCACAGTTTCCATTATGTGTACCCCATGGCCCCTCACACACTCATCAACTACTCTACAGCATTGAAATACACACTCAGTCTCTCCGATTTACTCTTTCTTTCTTTCTCCATTTCACTTCCCCTTTTCCTTTCTCATCATTACAGTTCAGATATGAAAGGATACATTCTGCTCATGACAACTTCTCCTCAGTTGTAATAACATTGCACTGATTAATTGAATGAAGCAGCCTCACTACAAAAAAACTCCAAGCTGCTTTTTTTTAGAGAAAAAAGTAAAGGTGACCTCCTTTGCATCTTTGCAGAGACACACACACAACTATAAACCCACTGAGGTAGTCAACAGAGTGTCAATCTGTAAACTCTGATGGACAAGTTGCATAGATTAAGTTGCATGATTTACCCATAAGAAGGCTGGCAAAACTATGAGAATAAGATCTGAGCTGTAATAAATCAGTATTGTGGGTAATGTGAGAAAAGAGCATGGCATGGAAACAGGAGGAAATGAGTGTGTAGCAGAGTATTATGGGGCCCAGTGGAGCATAACAGTGAGTGTGTGTGTGTGTGTGTGTGTGTGTGTGTGTGTGTCACTCCTACTGTATATCCATTTAAAGGATATTAAAACCTTTACAGAAGGTGGGGGCAACAGTGTGAGCAGTGTGTAGTGCTGGTGTCTCACAGCAGGACGGTCACAGGTTTAAGGATCTGGGATCTTTCTGTGTGGAGTTTAATCTTCTCCCTTGGTCTGTGTGGGTTCTCTCCAGGTTCTCCAACTTAATTCTACAGTCTAAAACATGTTTAGGTTAATTGGAGATGCTAAATTAGCTGTAGGTATGAGTGTGTGAGTGAACGTGTGTTCCATGATAGGCTGGTACCTGTCTGAGGTATATCCTGCCTCTCTCCTGTAATGTGCTCGAATTAGCTCCCTGTGATCCTAGTATACAAAATGACTGACAGACTTTGAGAAGGGGCTGGTCCATCTCATTGTTTGGGGACACTCTGTCACAGACCCTTTAGCACTGCTCCAGCTGTGCTTTAGCTGCCCTCATCATCAATTTGTCTCACTTTTCTCTCTTATGACTGTTGCTTGTAGCCTTGTTCCCTAAAATAACTAAAAGAAAAACTGCATCTCTGCATTGTTAAATTTGCTACATTTATATGCAATTCATTTATTTATCACTAACGATGTAAGGCAGCAGTAAATTGTTCTGTACTGGTCTATTAAAAAGCTCATGCTGATGCGGACCTGATGTTTGATTCAATTTTTTTCTATTTTTCATGATAATCAGTAACTTTAAATAGAAAGAAAAATACCTCCACCTACAGAAACTAAAATGCAATTAAAAAAAAGAAAAAAATACAGTTTTATTAGTTAATCAATCGTTACTGGGGATTCATTTTCATTCATGATTTCAGTCTTTTACTAAATGATTGATTACATTTTTTGTTTTTTATGCAATGAAAATTACAAGTTATTCAATTACTATAAGTTGTTTGGCGGTCCTTAATGGTTATTGACCTTTGACTTGTGCCTTTATCTGTTTGGCATTGCAATTTATCACAATCAATGCAGTATAGATATGTAATGAGGCTACTAATCAAACAGTATTGAGTTAATTATTAGGACTTGTTGTATCAAAGATGTTTTGTATTATTTTCTAACAGTCAGGGTCAGAGTTATAACCTTTTGTCTCCCTCTTGTCTTGTTCAAAAGCAGATGTTCGGCCAGATGTTTGTGCTTGTGTGTATTTATGTCAGTTCTTGCAGCAACCCAAACACTCACTAAGCCCTGAGACCAAGTGTTCGGACATTTGGTAATCCTGGTCAACATTAATACACTTTCATTTAACTATTGCCTCATTTGTTATTTTTTTAATTAATAATTTCTTAATTGGAAACGGACAATAAGTACATTCAGCCATCATTGTTCATCATGATCCATTCAATAGGATCCATTAGCTCTGTTCATTTATTTGCATGTTGATTTCCTTATTTATTTTTTTACTCTTTCAATTTATATTTGTTACATATTTTATTCATCTGTTTTTTCTGAATTCAAAGTATATTTTGATTCATTTTGTTCACAATCATTTGCTGCACTCATGACATTTTTTCTCTCTCTTTCATGTTTCCTTTTTATGTTTCACTCCATTTTTTGCAATTATCATGTATGATTCTCGTTAGCTCTTTTCTCTTCAACACATTAACTCCTTTAAATTCATTCAATCACATGAGGCCATTTGTTTGTCTCTCTTTAGAGACATTAATGCAATACTGTAATTACTAATAAAAGCCGATTAAGTTGACCCAAATCAAGAAAAACTACTTGAAATAAGCATATTATCTGTCAATGGATTAAGTAGATTGAGATAATGCACAACTCTTCTCAATATTGGAATAAACTAATTGCATTCAAGAAAGAAACAGCATCCATTAGCATGTAAAAAATATACATAATTCAGCAATATGGAACAACCTTTGACTTGCAGTCTATAACTGTTGCCGTGATTTGAACGACAGTGCTGCACCAGAGGTCAGAGTGTCCTGTGGTTGATCATTAAAACTTGGATCAGCCTGGAGCTCCTCTCTGAGGACCAGATGGGTCTATCAGGCTGAATCTCACATACATAAAAACAGGAAGACTGCTGACTCTGATCCTCTCTATCTCTGCATCCGTAATCATCTTTATGCACCAATTTTTTTCAGCGACTCTCTCATTTTACCCATTTTCACCTCTATATCTTGCTCCTGCATTTAACCATACCAAAACAATGAATTATTTCCTATAAACGCATTGCATTGAATCATTGACATCTATTGAAAGTAATTTGTACAATTTTGATTATTTTGGTTTGGTTTGATTTTTGACTTTTTTGGTTCATTAGTAATATAATTTTATTATATGTCACTGTGTGATGTAATCTTCGCGTTATCTTCCCCTTTATCTCTCTCTGTCTGCCAGATGTGAATTCTCTTAATCTTCTCTACACTCACAGACAGCCTGGGAATGAAGATTTGTTCCTGACGTAACAGTCAGTGAGGTTTACATGGTGCCGTGCCTGATTACATCCTGATCTGACGGTAGCAGGAACAATAATAATGTGAGCTCAAGATCTGCTGTGACTGTGCTGAAAAGCCGTACCAATCCACAGCATTTTCAGACAGAAACACACAAGGTTATTTGTCTCATAGTAACTAGCACAGTTTTGATTTTTATTTAAGAATCAAATAGTCAAAAGTGTCGAAAGTTCATTTCAGTTTATCACATTTTGTCACCTGGCAGGGCACCGTAGAGGTCACTACCCTGTTTTTCCCCTATTTTTATGGATATTCTAGCAGTATTTATGTTCAGTTTCAGAATGTGATCCTGTTAGGTGATAGTGCTGGGATTTATTGAGGGTCTGTGAACGCGTAAACATGAGGAATAAGGTAGCAGCTGAACCAGCTAGCGTGTGGTTAGCGTGTGGTTTTTGAGAGATGTTAGAAAAATTATTTTATAGTAGCTGTGCATGAAAAAACAGGACAATAGAGCTTTGAATTGTAACGAAAGCGCTGGGAAGCAACATGAGGAGGAGTGCCGTGATATGGAGCTTCTCACTGTAATAAAACACTGCTGCAGGATAGCACTGTGATACAATAGACTATGGGATTTTAACTTGTGATGATAATTTTTATGTTTTGAAAATTGATTTAAAAAATCCACAAAAAGGATACACACCATCGTGCCGTGCACAAGTTATATCTGACAGCTGAGGTTGATCTGATAAACAGTCAGAGAGCCACAGATACTCCTCACTTTTAATAGGTAGATATGCATTAGAACATACATGTCTATTTTCCTTTGGTTATACAAAATGAGTAATGAGATACTGTGTGTCACTTCTTGCCGGGATACAAAACCCCTTTTTGCAATCTTGGGTTACAGTCTTGTTTTGCTCAAAATAAAGACAGTGTGAAACTAAAAATAAACAAAGATAAGAATTCAGCAATGTCAACATCTTTCTACAGTGGTTATGACTTATGAAGCAGACATAAAAAAAAAAAAACACAAGTGTCACTCCAAGTGTTCTTTAGGGATGTTGAGAGTCTTCTGATCAGCTGGCCGTGCAGCGGAGTGTTGGAGACTAAAGATAGACTGAGAATCCTCAGAGGAAAAAGTAACGCTGCCCAGCAGAGCTGCACTCTGACACCTCCCCATAAACACAAAGGAAGAAGAGGAAATCCCAGCTAAGGTTTGATTTTAGCAACATGTGACTACGACGCTGCTCTGTAAATTCATGTTTCACATCCACTACAGTGAAGGTCTGTGTAATGACGTGGGGAGAGAGCTTATGGTGATACTTCAGAGGAGGGAAGTGAAGCTTTCTGCTAACAGAAATCCCCATAAAACTTCCCCAGTTGATCACCTTAAAATGATTGTTTTGGTGTAATGCAAGTTTTCTGAAATGATATCGAAGTAAATATGCATTATTTTTGCATACAGGTTCACAACAGAAATGTGAATGTTAGATGAAGCCAGGTTTTAAAATTGTCACGTTTTTACAGAGGGTACATACAGTACATACAATTCATACAGGCTATGAATTTTATATGAACAAATTCATTAATATTAGCCTTCTGATTGTAGTTATAGTAAGTCTCACGCAATGGCCTTTGGAGATTTCTGGCTGAGAGGAGGGAAGAACCACAATTTGAAAAAAAAAGGGTTTTCAGAATTTAACACCAAATGGGAGATTAGCTTTAAACCTTCTATTTGGTTACATATAAAGTGGGTATTTTTATATTTAGATGTGATAGGTTTGTGCAGGAGAAAAAGCAGATTTATGGTGGGACCTCATGCTGTCAAGTCAAGTCGAGTCAGTTTTATTTGTGTAGTCCAAAATCAGAAATCACAGATTTGTCTCAATGGACTGCTGAGTTTCGGAGAAATCTAGAAACACTATGTGTGTGTGTGTGTGTGTGTGTGTGTGTGTGTGTGTGTGGAAAAAGTGACCCCTTCGTTCCCATAGATCGATTAGATAGTAAAGAAGAAAGATGGTGTACACCTTTATGGCAATTATTGTGTGTGTGTGTGTGTGGATGCTTCTTCAGATTAGTGACCAATCAATGGTGAACCAATTAGTCTCACTATTAGCCTAACTATCTCAATTGTTCAGTGTCTGTGTGTGCATGTTTGTGTGTTAGTGACACACAGGGAGCGAGCCAAAGAGATGGTGCATGCGTGAATGTTAAATGAGGTTAAAAGCTACTTTTAGAAAGAAGAGCACTTGTCTAAATGGTTACAACTTCCTGATTAATAGATAAGTGTGTGTGTGTGTGTGTGTGTGTGTGTGTGTGTGTGTGCATGTGTGTGTGTCCATTTTGAGTCACACCATGTCCAATTAGCTCAGTGATTGGTGTGTAACAGCTTCTATTTAAAGATGACATGACAAAAAAGCAAGAAGGGCGATTTGATTAACCTCCTTTCAACTATAAACCCTAATAAGGGGTTTTGAAAAAGACATGAACTATTTGAGTCGGGAAAGGACAAAAGAAATCATCTTTTCTCTCATCCAGCCTTTTTTACATGGCTATTATTTTCGACTTCATCCCATTCTCTGTAAAGCATGGAAAACCAGCCAATGCCATCGCAGTGTCCTCAGCTGCACATCATAATCAAAGGAACATCCATCTTCAAAATGTGCCACAGGTTCCCGGTTTAAATGCTGAATGCTCAGGGAACTGTAGCGGATGTTTCAGAAGGTGTGGCTCTGAGCTGACAGGAACAGTATGAATCACAAATATGGAATTACCTTTAGTAAAGTTATGTATCATCTCCTCCTGAACATGTCCCTCGGTCTCATTTTCTCTCTCATGTCTAGAATATAGATTTTAATCTCACTTCCCCCAGTGAATATTGCATGTGGTGTCAGTCCTCGGACAAAGTCGGATGGAGAAAGTGGCAGGAAGAGTGAGCGTCGACCCCTCTGGCAGTAATAACACACCAGGGAGAAATTAGTGTGCAAAACAGCTGCAGTTCACTGTTCCTTTGAGTAATTTATTTAGCACAGATCAGTCAAACTGTCCACTGTGCTCAGGCTGCAGCTCTGTCTTCATCATATGCATGGCTGAAAGCCGCTGAGGTGGTCCACGTTTACGATTAAAGGCCCTATATGAAACTCTTTGGGTTAAAATGTATAAAAAAAAACTATATATCAAATATGTTGTTGAGTTGCATCATCATTAATGTTACTTGACAGAAGCGAACCAATTTTAATTTTAAGTTGTACTATAATCCAATGATGGGGTAGTTGCTTCTCAATGTCTTTTGTTTGCATGCATCAGTGTATAAATAAATATACTGTCATAAATTTACTTGCTTCTTTATCTTCACCAGATGAATGATTTCAGTCATTAGATCTGAAGTTATCAGAGAAACAAACGGCGGAACCGTTAGCATTCGGTCAGGTAGCAGCGCTGAAGAGCATCAGAGAAATATATATTTGACTTTTAAAGACTTCTTTCCTCAGTCTTTCTTTCTTTCTTACCTCTAATCAGTGCGTCCTCTTGTTTCTGGAGGGGAGGAGACATCTGCAGATAACTAGGCTCCAGGCGAAAACCTCCTGAATGTCTCAGCTCATCAGATGAACCAGCTGAGCTAATGTTTGCAGCCCCTCAGGCTCACTATATTCACTGTATTTGATTGAGTTGAAGATTGAAATGTCAAGTTTGTTTGCACTTAGATGTGATGGTGTCTCGGATCAGCTGTGCTCTGAACCCTCCTCTGTGAATAGGTGATTTTCTAGAAAAAAATCAAATGTGCAATAATTTTTTAAAATTCTCATCTCGTGTGATGCTGAAGACGTGATAATAATAATAATGATACGTAAAAATAATTTTTACTCTTTGCAGGAATGGTTGGCTAATTTTTAGAGTTTCTAAGCTATCTGGTCTGCTAGCATGTAACAGGCCCTTAATATATGCAAGTAAAGTGAAATTTCCTATTACTGAATTAAAATATTCAATTCATTGTTTGCTAAAGACACCTATAACAAATTTCTGATCCTCTGCAGCATTTAATTTACATGCAACAATGTAAGAAACTTTTTGTAAAAACTTTATTGCTCTATAAAATATTGAGTATGACGGTAATGGCAGATGTATAAAGAACAGTGATATTTAACTCTGAATAAATTGTGAATTGAACAAAAAAACTGTATGATTTATAAAAATGTCCTTTTAAGTATTTATGAGGAGAAGCAGAAGAAACCTTGCACCTTTATTTTGCTTTATTATAGAAAGGATGTCAAAAAGTGTGGGTTCGGGAAAAGCCCAAAACAGTGCAATTCTTGCACATTTGAATTTTCACTGAAAAAAGTATCATTTGTCATCATTGAGACACAGTTATTTTTCCATTCTACAACATAGCCTTAAAAATACAATATATATATATATATATATATATATATATATATATATATATATATATATATATATATATATATATATTATTGAAAACCCACCCTGGGGACATAAAAGCTCTCTTAATTAAAGAAATATGTATTTGAGGTATTGAAGTAGAAGCATGAATGTTTCTATGGCTCAGTGGCTTTGAGACTAGGACTGTTTGCCTGTCGCTGGTCTGCATATGTGATACAGGCCTGTCTGTCAAAACAGGCCTGAGGATCAATGCTACCCCCAGACCCAGCTGACATACCATCATCCTCTGATGTATGTCTCACTTTATAGATTATATGCTTAGTCCCCCCTTCCTCTTCCTTACTCATCAGGGAAACAAATGTTTCCTTCCCTTTTTAATTTAGTGCGTCGCATCTTTTATCATCTTCTTCTTCTCAACACGGCTAATGATTCTGTATCTTGGGACAATGCCAAAACTGTCACATGGTGTAACCCCTAAAAACGTAGTACCAGATACCAGATAGAGATAACTCTCTTGAAAAGGTTTTAAACTAAACATGCTGTCAACTAGTTTTATATTCTAGAGGGATATATATCAAATATATATATCAAATATTTAAAAATTATTATTCTTTTTCAGTTACACCAATTGACATTTCATGTCAAAAACCGCACATACTTATTTTTTGTAAAAAAAAAAAATGCTACATATAGAATTTTAAATGACAAGAAACCAACATCTCTCTTTTCCCTTCACTCCTGGTTTCCTGATCTCTTTCACCCCTTATAGACACTAATAACTCATTTTTATTACTTTGTGTGACACTTTCCTTCTTTCATTCCTTATGATTCCACTCCCACCATGTTTCCAATCTTTGATTTGTCCTTTCTTAGACAGCTTTTATTTTATTACCCCCCCTCGGTTTGAGTAACTGAATCACTATCTTACTCCCTCTTACTTTATTCTTTCCTCCCTTCTTTTAGTTCCTAAGATAATTAGGTTAGATCTCCCTGTCTCTTCTTAAGATCCACCCTTTTTTTCTTCTTCTTCTCGCCATCCGTTCTGGTCTAGGATATTTACGTGGGTCTCACTGTCTGTCTTCCTCTCTTCTTTCCTCACATCTTTTCCTCCTGTGTCCTCTGCTCTGGCTCCGTTTCCTTTTCACATAAGCATCTGCTGTAATTATCCTCTATTCCTCATCATTCCCGTCTTTCTCTTCTTTCACATCATCCCCCTGCTCCACGCTGAGCAAAGATTGGCTCAGCGATGAACAGGACTATGACTATGTGTGTTCTACACAAAGCAAATTGCTCTGTAAAACTCTGATTTTAAAATGGATCAGACAGCATGTCTTTTTTAGAGATTCCTGATAAATGATAGGACCTGGCCACTAGTTTATTTTTTTTCATTTCCTGCAATCAGAGGCATTTAAATCTAATCACGTGACATGAGGCGGGGGCCGGAGGCTGAACCCAAATGCACGACTCTTCACGGGTTGATCAAAAAGAAAAAGTCTTTATTATGATTCGGTACAAAAGACTCACTCAACATGGGGTAAACAAAAATCGCTCTTGCGAGGTACAAACAAAAAATCACTCTAACGAGGAAAACGAAAAATCACTCTTACGAGGAACAACAAAAAATCACTCTAACGAGGATAACGAAAAATCACTCTCACGAGGAACAAACAAAAAATCACTCTTAACGAGGAACACGGGACTAGGAAAAATAACGAGGCAAAGACCAACAAAACAAGACTGGGAACTTGAGCATGAGCGAACAAAACCTGGTAGTACTTGGAGCTGGGCGCTGGCTCTGACACATGGGACGTGACGAACTGGCACAGGACAAGGGGAGACACGGACAATATATAGGAGAGGTAACAGGGCACAGGTGGAAACAATCAGGGCAGGGGAAGGCAATCACTGTGGCGGGAAACACACAAGGGCAGGAAGCAAAGGTGCCTGACACAAGGGGGAAGAGTCATTTCACAATAAGACAGGAAGTGCAGGACAAGACAACACGAGTGACAACTTAACATTTACGACGAGACGTGACAGTACCCCCCCTTCTAGGGACGGCACCAGACGGCCCAGGCTCCTGAGGATGGCGGCGGAAAAAGTCATCTATGAGGCCCGGGTCCTCAATAAATCTGGAGGGTATCCACGAGCGCTCTTCCGGACCGTAGCCCTCCCAGTCAACCAGGAACTGGCGTCCTCTGCCTCTGTTCCGGACTGCCAGTAGCTGCTTAACTGTGTACACTGGACCGCCGTCAATCATTCGGGGGGGTGGTGGGGGCTTGGCAGGAGGGACCATGGGGCTGTCCTTGACCGGTTTAAGTCTCCCCACATGGAAAGTGGGATGGACCCTGAGGGATCTGGGGAGACGAAGACGAACAGCAGCAGGGTTAATCATTTTTACCACAGGGAAAGGACCAACAAACCTGGGAGCCAGCTTCCTGGATTCTACGTGGAGGGGCAGATCCCTGGTGGATAGCCAGACTTTCTGGCCAGGCTTGTAGACGGGCGCTGGGCGGTGCCTCCGGTCAGCAGCCCTCTTCATCCGGGCCGAGGTTCGCAGGAGGGCCCTGCGGGCTGCTGCCCAGACCCGCCGGCAACGACGAACTAGGGCATGCGCCGACGGCACCGCTACCTCCTTCTCTGTGTCAGGGAACAGAGGAGGTTGGTAGCCATAGGCGCCTTGGAATGGTGTCAGACCGGTGGCTGCGGTGGGGAGGGAGTTGTGGGCATACTCGACCCAAGCCAGGTGCTTACTCCAGGTTGATGGGTTCTGGGAGATGAGGCAGCGGAGGCAAGTCTCCAGCTCCTGGTTGAGGCGTTCGGTCTGTCCATTGGACTCGGGGTGGTACCCCGACGTGAGGCTAACTGTGGCCCCAATCAGCGCACAGAACTCAGACCAGAAACGTGATACAAACTGTGGGCCCCGGTCGGACACTATGTCTCTAGGGAGGCCATGTAGGCGAAAAACATGAGATAGCATTATCTCCGCCGTCTCCTTGGCTGACGGCAACTTAGGCAAGGCAATGAAATGCACCATCTTGGAAAAACGGTCCACCACTGTCAATACAGTGGTGTTACCTTCAGATAAGGGAAGTCCCGTAACAAAGTCCAGTGAGATGTCCGACCAGGGCCGACTGGGAACTGGGAGGGGATGGAGCAATCCCATCTGAGGTCTCGAGGATGACTTGTTCTGGGCGCAGACTCGACAGGCCTCCACATACTCCCGGACATCCTGTTCCATGGCAGGCCACCAGAAGCGTTGCCTGACGACAAACATAGTACGGCTCACCCCTGGGTGGCAGGTAAGCAGGGAGGTGTGAGCCCAATGAATCACCCGAGGTCGCAGGGGCGCTGGGACAAACAGCCGATTGGCTGGGCAACCACTAGGTGGCGGGCTCTCACCATTGGCCTGCTTCACCTCAGCTTCTATCTGCCAATTCACCGCTCCTACCACACGTTTCAGTGGCAGGATGGGCTCGGGGACCTTGGCAACAGACTCGGGGTCATAAAGGCGAGAGAGGGCGTCTGGCTTGGTGTTCTTGGACCCCGGCCTGTAGGACAAGACAAAATCAAAACGGTTAAAAAACAATGTCCATCTAGCTTGACGTGCGTTTAGGCGTTTAGCCTTCCTAATATACTCTAAGTTCTTGTGGTCCGTCCAGACGAGGAATGGTTGTTGAGCTCCCTCCAGCCAATGTCGCCACTCCTCCAGGGCCACCTTCACCGCCAGCAGCTCCCGATTCCCGACGTCGTAGTTACGCTCAGCTGATGAGAGCCGCCTGGAAAGATAGGCGCAGGGGTGCATCTTCTGGTCCTTCTCTGACCGCTGCGATAAAACAGCCCCCACTCCTTCACTGGAGGCATCCACCTCCACCACAAACTGACGATTTGGGTCAGGCATTGTGAGAATGGGTGCTGTCGTGAACATGGCAATCAACCTCCTGAATGCCTGGTCGGCCTCAGGGGACCACTGGAAGGGTGTCAGAGGAGATGTTAATGCATGGAGTGGTGCCGCTATTGCGCTGAAGTTTCTGATGAACCGCCTATAGAAGTTAGCAAACCCCAGAAATTGCTGAACCTTCTTGCGGCTATCAGGAGTTGGCCATTGAGCCACAGCGCTAACTTTAGCCGGGTCCATCCGTATCTGTCCCGAGGCTACAATAAAGCCAAGGAACGATACTGTATCGGCATGAAAATCACATTTCTCTGCTTTAACATATAGCTGGTTCTCCAGCAGGCGCTGGAGAACCAGTCTGACATGATGGACATGAGTATGCTGATCAGGGGAAAAGATCAAAATGTCATCCAGGTACACAAACACAAACAAGTTCAGAAATTCACGGAGGACATCATTAATAAAAGCCTGAAATACTGCAGGGGCGTTGGCAAGTCCAAATGGCATGACAAGATATTCATAGTGCCCTGATGGTGTGTTAAAACCAGTCTTCCACTCATCCCCCTCTCTGATCCGAACCAGGTGGTAAGCGTTCCTTAAGTCTAGCTTCGTAAAAACCTTAGCTGACTGGAGCTGTTCAAAAGCGGAAGCCATAAGGGGCAGAGGGTAGCGGTTCTTAACCGTAATGGCATTAAGGGGGCTATAGTCTATGCATGGACGGAGGGAGCCGTCTTTCTTTCCCACGAAAAAGAAACCGGCTCCCGCAGGAGATGACGAGGGACGAATTAGGCCAGCCTTAAGTGAGCTGTCGATATATTCTTTCATGGCCTTTTTCTCAGGGCCCGAAATGGCATAAAGTCTCCCCTTAGGAATTGGGGCACCTGGAATCAAGTCAATGGCGCAGTCATACGGTCTGTGGGGAGGCAAGGACGCAGCCTTGCTCTTGCTGAATACCTCCCTCAAGTCATGGTAATCCACGGGTACCGTTGCTAGGTCTGGTTCTTCCCCTGGAGATGGGTCTGCCCCTCTAGTATCGACTTGACCTACTGCCAGTCTCTGACCCACGGCTAAACAGCTTTCTAAACAATTCTCTCCCCAGGCTGTGATGATTCCGGTCTCCCACTTAACATGGGGGTTATGCCTAGACAGCCATGGGTATCCGAGAACCATCGGATGCCGAGCAGCGTTAAAAAGGTGGAACGACATCTGTTCATGGTGGTCACCAACCTGAACATGGAGCGGTTCAGTCTTATGAGTTATCCTAAAAATAAAATGGCCGTCAAGAGCAGTGGCTTCCAGAGGCTGGGATAACAGTTCAGTCTTAACTTGCCACTTGCGGGCCAAACCCCAGTCTAATAAGCTTTCGTCGGCTCCTGAATCAATTAAGGCCCCTACTGAAAATGAGCGACCCGTCAGGATTACCTGGACAGCAGTCAGTGCGCGAGGGGGGTTCTCTGGCGTAGACCGCTGACGCCCCCGAGTATCTCCCCTCCCTGCTGGGCGCCCACCTTTTACTGGACATGCAGCCAGCAGATGTCCAGTCTCTCCACAGTAAAAACATCTGCCCTCCAGTAACCGGCGCCGTCGCTCCTCTCTGGACAGCCTTGCCCGCCCCAACTGCATCGGCTCCTCCCTGGGCTCTGGGGGTGCTGCAGCCTGTGGAGAAAAATGAGACAGCGTGGCAGGTTGAGTAGCTAACCGGTGGTGAGGAGGCGTCACGGTCTCCCTCTCCCAGTCCCTCAGCCGATTGCCCGTCCGGATGGCTAGGGCGATTAGGGAGTCCAGGTCTGCGGGTAAGTCCAGGGGGATTAGTAAACTCCGGACGGAGGCAGCAAGCCCCGTCAAAAACGTGTCCCGTAGGGCCGCTTCGTTCCACTCGCTGTCAGCAGCGATGGTCCGAAAGTGGATGGCGTAGTCGGCCACCGTGCGGCTGCCCTGCTTTATCGTGCTGAGCTCTCTTGCCGCCTCCCTCCCTGGTACTGCGCGATCGAAGATCTTCCGCAACGAGTCTTTAAAAGAGTCTATGGAGGAGCAAATGGACGCTCCTCGAGCCCACTCTGCGGTCGCCCATGCCGCCGCTCGTCCCGTAAGGTGGGAAATCATAAAAGCCACCTTGGCTGAGTCTGTCGGGAAAGCCGAGCGCTGGAGTTCGTAGTGTAGCTCACATTGCACAATGAAAGATTTACAGTCATCACCTTCTCCGGAGAACTTCTCTGGCGGGGCTAACCGGAGCGAGGCTGAAGGTGATCCAGGTGAAGCCGGAGTAGCAGAAGCGGTCGGGGGTGGAGAAGGTTCAGGCTGTGATCGAGGAAGGGCCTGCTTAATCTGCAGGGCTAACTCCCTCATCTCCGTGGTCATAGCCGCCTTAAAGCTGTCCTGGCTGTTGGCCAACCCTTGCAACCCTCGGGCAAGGGATGTCAGGTGTTCCTCCTGCCTTGTCAGTCGGGCTTCCTGGGAGTGGACCGCTGCGGTCAGCTGGTTGGAGTCGGCTGGGTTCATGGCTGGCCAGTTCGTACTGACATGAGGCGGGGGCCGGAGGCTGAACCCAAATGCACGACTCTTCACGGGTTGATCAAAAAGAAAAAGTCTTTATTATGATTCGGTACAAAAGACTCACTCAACATGGGGTAAACAAAAATCGCTCTTGCGAGGTACAAACAAAAAATCACTCTAACGAGGAAAACGAAAAATCACTCTTACGAGGAACAACAAAAAATCACTCTAACGAGGATAACGAAAAATCACTCTCACGAGGAACAAACAAAAAATCACTCTTAACGAGGAACACGGGACTAGGAAAAATAACGAGGCAAAGACCAACAAAACAAGACTGGGAACTTGAGCATGAGCGAACAAAACCTGGTAGTACTTGGAGCTGGGCGCTGGCTCTGACACATGGGACGTGACGAACTGGCACAGGACAAGGGGAGACACGGACAATATATAGGAGAGGTAACAGGGCACAGGTGGAAACAATCAGGGCAGGGGAAGGCAATCACTGTGGCGGGAAACACACAAGGGCAGGAAGCAAAGGTGCCTGACACAAGGGGGAAGAGTCATTTCACAATAAGACAGGAAGTGCAGGACAAGACAACACGAGTGACAACTTAACATTTACGACGAGACGTGACATCACGGGTAACATTTGAATTTCTTGATGTTCTACAAGTAAGACAAATTATTGGATGTTAAAATCACGTCACAGCAGAGACGAGGACTTTTGTTTTAAAACCAAATTTTTAACAGAGCGATAACATACTTCCAAAACAGTTTTGTACCATTACAGCATAAAGTTAATCACTTTCTTCACATGCCTCCATTCTGAAGCTGTAACAGTGCTGTCTGTCACATGATACTGCCCCTCTTCGAATCTTGAATGTCTCATCGTAGCTACTTGATAAGGCTGCCCTGAGAAAGAAATATCTTATCTGATAGGAACTAAGAAAAACAGCCTCCCTTTTGAATTTGGCCAAGTTTCGGGTCTCAACAACAAGCCTTCAGAGGTGAAATTTGCCCAAACTTGGCAAATTTAGAGTTAGCAGTGACAGTATCTGTTCCTCCCGCCTGTGACAGTTCCAAGAAAAACAGTGAGACAAGAGCATAATAGCTTTCAGACTAAAGCAACACAATCTGGTTGCAACTCGCACTCGATACATCCATCCATCCATCCATTGTCTATCCCGCTTATTCCCTTTCGGGGTCGCAGGGGTCTGCTGGAGCCTATCCCAGCGCGTTAAGGCGAGAGGCAGGGATACACCCCAGATGGTCGCCAGCCAATCGTGGGGCACACACACCATTCACACACCATTCACTCTCACACTCACACCTATGGGCAATTTAGAGTTTACCAATTAACCTGAGCATGTTTTTTGTATTGTGGGAGGAAACCGGAGTACCCGGGGAAAACCCACGCAGACACGGGGAGAACATGCAAACTCCACACAGAAAGGCCCCAGACCCAGGCCCAAGGCGGGTCTTGAACCTGCGACCTTCTTGCTGTGAGGCAACAGTGCTACCCACCGCACCACCGTGTCGCCCCGCACTCGATACATATGTCTAATAATTTAAAATATGTAAAGTTTCATATAATCTTTTTTTATCTATGCAGTGTAGGCAGTAATGTCCAGTCTTTTCTGCAGGTCTGTTCAGCGTTTCATTTATTCTCCCCACCTCTCTCTTTATGTGTTTTTGTTATCTTCCCATCATTACTTCCATCCCTCCCTCTCTCTCCATGCCATGGGTAGGCGGAAACTGTCGGAGGTGAGAAGTGAGAGTGTGAGTGTGTGCCGGTAACCATGGCAACTTCATTCTAATTGGCCAATGGCCTGGTTGGATGATTGGTAGCTGTAGTCAGTGAGGGCTGTTCATGCAGAAAGGCAGCAGCGTTGGGCGGCCCCAGATGGGCCCTTCACATACAACACCAAGAAGAATTGCATTTTCCGTCTATATTCGGTTTGAGCTTTGAACAGATTTTGTTGTTGGAGTGGATGAGCAAGCCAGTGTGTGTGCACCTGTCTTTATTTTTCAACTAGTGCAGTGCGAACTGAGTCTAATCACCTGTTCAAACAATCTTCAGTGAAGAATCACTAGTGCAGTGCCCAGAGGAAGTGTAAATTCCTACAGGAAAGCAGATAGATTGGATGAAGATTAGTGTAATATTATATATATTTTGTGGCATAGACGAAAAGAAATCCCTCCGCTAGGACTGAAATATGGGTCTGTGGCATTTGAGGCAAGAACACTACACCCTACACCACCACAGAACACTTATAGGACTTTAAATTTTAATGGTAATAATATAATAATAATGTTTTGACTATCCACCTGAATAAAATTCACCAAAAGAGATAGAGATATCCATCCAAAAAATTTCACAAAAAAGGATATAATTCCCAACGTTGAGGTTGTTCCAACATTCAGAGAAATATGAGAGGAACAGACTGACAGACTTGACCTTAATTTATAGATAGAGGTTGGCGTTTGAATGTGTACTTTTGAAACTGTGGGTGCCTGCTCGTGTATTATGATTCTGAGTGTGTGTGTGTGTGTGTGTGTGTGTTAAAGGAGGTCATGTATAGCTCTGTTCAGCCTCCAACTGAGCTGAAGCGCTTCCTCTCTCTCTCTTTCTCTCTTTGCTTATTCTCTCACTCTTTTCTTCTTTATTCCCTTGGTCTTTCCAACTGCATCATTTATCTTTTAAAAATAAATTTCTGGTGAGTGTTAGCCAGTGCGGTGCTCTTTCAAAATCAGATTCTAATTCTGTAGTTTCTTTTTTTTTTTTTTTAATACACTTTTTGGAGATTTTGAATGAGCCATTGTCATAATAATTGCCGTCATGTATATTGTTGTGACAGCCCCTTAGTGTCTTTCAGCTGTGACAGATATTGTGTAGTTGAGTGTGGACTGACTCATTAGCTGGAGGTGTTGAAAATGACCTTTGAAGTCGTGAACCACCAAGATGTTTACTTTACAGAATCTTAGACAGGCCGCCGCACGTGTAGAAATGTGAAAACACAGCTTGTGCTCTTTTCATAAGCTTTCTGCTGATTAACACAGGCCGCACACACTTACACTCTCAAACGGAAATATGATTTTCCAGACAAGGAAGGGCAGACGGAGCCGATAAAAGATGTTTCCCTCCTCATCAATCCTTTTCTCCTTCTCTTCCTCTGACTCACTGTTATTTTTTGTTCTCTTTCCTTTTCGGCTACTACTTTGATTCCACCTTCTCGCTCTCTTACACACACATACACACACACACTCCATGTATGTCTCACTCACTTTTTGTCAGTTTTTCATTGTTTAGAGAAGCAGTCTAAACTAGCAGCATATTTTCCATGACTTCAGGCTCTCACTGCAGAACAACCTTCCACACTAGTCTACACACACATACACACACACACTGATAAGTCAGTAAGCACATACCCAAACACAGAGTCACAGTAAATGGAGCATGTCGCTGTCATGAAATCAGCGGCTGGTCTTGAAGCGTACAGTATACAGACACGGCGTCTGCCTCGGTGGAGCACATCGCTCCACAGCAGTACCGTGTGACACAGCTTCACAGCTATTTGGGAGAAACTCTGTGTTTATCTTCGTGGATACTGCATGACGTCGGAGGAAGTGAGAGCACTGGGCAGTTTTGCATATTGGCAGCCAGAAGAATCAAGCCGGTCATGATCTGTCACTCTCTTGTCTAGTTTTCTGCTGTTTTGGTTATTTTTCCTTTATTTTCCTCTATGACTAGTTCTGATTTTATTCATGAAGTAGTCTCTCCTTGTGTTTCATGTCCCTTTTTACCTACTTTATTGTCTGATGTCTGTGTAGATTCTCATTCATCCAGGTCATTGTAGTGTGAAAGGAGTTACTTGTAAGCAACTGGATTTCTTCTTGTAGCTTGAAGACGTTTCACCTCCCATCCAGAAGGCTTCTTCAGTTCTAGCCTGATGCTGGAAACCAGGAGCTTATATCTCTGGATCACCATGTGACACTGTAAACAACACTCTCATAGCGATGGTCGCATTAGTCACACTTTAAGGTGTGGAGTGAGAGTCGTTGTTTTTACATGATCCAGAGAATGATTCCTGCTCTGATGGTGAAGAGAGTTAAACTTCCTGGGATGAGATCTCAAAGCAGGATTGTATGTATCAGATAGATTATGACGTAACCCACCTCCTCTGTTCAAAGTTGGTCTTTCTAAATGGACATAGATGGCCTCCTTCACTCCTCTCTCAAACCACCTGTCCTCCTTGTCTAAGATGTGTACGTCCGTGGCTCTAAAGGAGTGTCCCTTTTCCAATCGTGAAGAGTGCCCGGGCACTCCTGGTAAGCTCTTGGTTTCCAGCATCAGGCTAGAACTGAAGAAGCCTTCTGGATGGGAGGCGAAACATCTTCAAGCTACAAGAAGAATTCCACTTGCTTACAAGTAATTTCTTTATTGTCTGATGTGTTTCGCCTTTTTTACAACTGTTGTTTGTGATTAGTTCTATATAATGTACATACGGTACCCATATCTTGTTATGTATATACTGTGCCTAACAAGAATCTCATACTACATGTTTAACCTGTCAATAGAGAATCTTCCTCTTGGTTTATACTCATGCTTTTGTTACTTTTTCTGTTTATTTGGTGTTTGTATGACTAAAAGTACAACAGCATTTGTCAGGATTGCGTCCTTTTTTTAACCAGATTCCATTGACATATGGCAACAGCACAAACAACAACAAACTCCATATTGTTGGCACATTTGTGTTTCACATTTTTAAATTCTCATCATGGTTATGAAGCAGAGAAACCAAAGTCACCGAAACCCTTGTGGGTTTGGAAGGACATTTTGTGCTAATGTAGGAACCCATCATTCATAAGAAGTTAGGTAAGAAAATAAGTTTCCAGGGCCTTTATAAAAGACTTGCCTTGGTAGGAGAGAGGATGTGAAACCCGTCTTTGGTGTCAAAGTAAGACATTTTATACTCTCCAGCCTGCACTGAAACAACAAATGGAATTTCTTGAAAGTTTACAGGATGTGCATATGCATTAAATCAATAATTTTGATAGAAAAAAAAATAATTGACAAATTGAATTAAGTAATGTGATTCTTTTCATACATTATTTTCCATATTAGAATAGTCCAGAGTGCATGATCAGAGTTAGCTTTTAATATAGTGCACAACGAATGTTGCCATGTAACCTGCAGGTTACAGAATACAAAACATTAAAAAACAAGCCAATTGGTATTCATTATGGCCACACTGTCAAATCTGATCTCAATCAACAGTCAAACAGTAGAGAGTGAATAAAACGTTGCTGTGAATCACAGTGATGTGGTGCAGTGGTTACAGCACATCTGTCCCCACAGAGTCTTCATGGACTGTTAAAGAAGCTTGTATCTGGCCCTGGTTCTACTCTGCACTGCTTTGATGTAGAACTGGTGCAACACTCATCAGGCAGCATTAATATTAAATCACCTCACACACATACACCCCCCCCCCACACACACACACACACAACAAGCAGCACCTTTTCAAGGATTGCTGCTGCGTCACTGACTGCTGCAGTCCTCCTTGCCCTTCACTGCAGTTAAAGTGTGTGTGTGTGTGTGTGTGTGTGTGTGTGTGTGTGTGTGTGTGTGTGTGTGTGTGTGTGTGTGTGTGTGCTCATATAAAATTACCTATTTGTATAGTTTAAATCAATGTCTCTCTCTTACACTTCTTCAACTCTTTTTTTTCTTTTCCAGTTTGTAAGCTTTTTCTTATATCTCTTGATAGATAGATAGATAGATAGATAGATAGATAGATAGATAGATAGATAGATAGATAGATAGATAGATAGATAGATAGATAGATAGATAGATAGATAGATAGATAGATAGATAGATAGATAGATTCAGGAGTAGTGAGGGAGACATGGTGAAATGGGGAAACCCTCTCTAAATCTAATAAAATAAACCACATGTGAAAATTCTCTTTCTCTCTCCTTTTTTCTGTGAGTGTGCTTGTGTGTGTGTGTGTGTGTGTGTGTGTGTGTGTGTGTGACAGTGCTTGCTACATGTTAAGTGTTTCCATATGACACATACACACAAGGGGCAGTGAAAACTTTCCATGTTTAGGCTAAGTGAGCTTTAACATGACAGATGTTGACTGTTACCGTAGCTCTGTAGTCTACTGTGCTCTTGCGCACACACACACACACACACACACACACACACAGATGCAGACACACATACACAGTACTATTTTTAACCCTTTTTATGACTGTGAACAGAAAGTGTAAAAGGACACATTACACACAGTCATTTATAGATGGAAAATGTGTAAGGACACACACTTACTCACACAGATGAAGTACAGGTTGTGTACTGTTATTTTTCCGGTACCACTGTTCTCTGTTCTATGAGTCTTCATCACTTTTATAGTTCCATGTCTTGATTTGAAATGTTTGCAGTTGAGCTGTCAGATTGTCCTTTGTTTGTGTTGAGTTTTATATACTTTTTTTTTTGATCCAGTTACCAAAACATGTTGTGATAAGACATTTTATTAGAAGAATGTTTATTACTAACTTGCTCCTCATAATACTTTTGTATTTTTAATTGAGAAGGCTTTGTCATTCAGGATCATATAATGGATTCATTTTTTAAATATTGCTGTATAAGTGCTTTGCTTAGGATTTGAACTTCTTCAACCACTGGTCATTGGGTGGTGAACATCTAAAGCGTGTCTTTAGTTCCACTTGTACCATGACTTTATTGATTTGCTGCTGTGGCTGGTTTTCTGCAAACCTAAAAACGAAGCACTTTACTACTGTAAATAATGCTTCTCATGCAGTAAACATGGTGACAGGTAATCTAACTTATGCATGGACAAATGGTGCCTTAAGCGTCCGTTTTTCATCATTACATAAACACAAAGAGTTGAATCAGAGTTTGAGGAAGACATCAAACAGCTTCTCCGAAGTTTTGGAGAAGCTGCTCTCCGTGGAAAACCTAAACTGGATCTATGACGACAGATTGTGGTGAAAATGATCCTTTAGATAGCCTGGGAGAAAGGAGGAAAACAATCCTGAAACATACAGTAATGAAAAATAGATCCAGTTAGAATAGAATCAAACGTCCTCGTACACAGGAATGTACAAATATCTGTCAGGCAGGGCTTCTGTTAGTGTAATCACATCAATGGTAAACAGATATTATGGCTGAATATTTGCAAGGGAAGCTGCTGTGAGATAATCTCACACACACACCTGCACAGACAAAATTAAAAAAAAATAAAAAGATAATTGGTTAGAGGGCAAAATCAGCTCCTCTGCCACAACAACCAGAAGTACTAATTTACACTTTTGTTATTATATTCTTCAAAGGAGCACTCTAGTTGAGTTAAAGAGAAAAACCTACCTGCATGTATACAGAGGCCAAGAGAACTGATCCCACATTCTGTAGGATGGCTGCAGCTGGCCAGCTGACAGTCTGAGAAACAGTTGTGTTGTAGCTATGCATCGTAAAGCTGCAGTTCTAATGACAAATAACACCATGATGATGCTTTAACTGTTACTTAAAGCATATTTAAAATAAAATGTTTTTTTTTGTTTTTTTTACCAGTAAAGATTGAAACAAGATCTCCAGCTTGTAAAAATGATGCAAAATACCTCTCATTCTCCACTGATACTTTAACCTGCTTCACAATCGTCCCTCTTGTCTTTAAACGCTTGTTTTGGGTCGGCATGTTTTTCTCCCTCAGCCTGCCCCTCTCTTACCAAATAATCTCTTTTTTCTCTTATTATCCCTTTCTCTCTTTCTCATTTACCCCATCAGATTAGATCAACAAGACTTTGCGTTGCCGTGACCATCTGCCCTGCAGATCCAGGCTCCTTAAGAGTCATTTCCACCCTTAATCAGCAAGTCAATGCACCTCAGCAATATATATTTCATAAGGTAATCCCCCTGACTGCGAGTGCTCACTTTTTGGCAGACCGGTATAAAAAAGGTCAAATAGCATCCTAAATTGCACGTTAAACTCAGCTGCAGCAAAGGGAAAAGGAAAAGCACATATAAGTCCCAAAGTTGGTGTGTGCTTAGTTTTTCACTGGTGAGAACAAAATTGAAGAAAGAAAAGAAAAAAGAGAGAAGAAGAAGGAAAGCAAGGACAAAGAGACAGAGAAGAAGGCTGGAAAATTGTCTGGAGCTAAAACAGACAGTGATAAACTGAATCAGCTTCTCACTCGTATGCGACTTCATCTTCTTCCTTTACTGGCTTGGATTCAGTAAAAAATAAATTATCTGTTATATGAGCTCATTTGAGGGTGTTGTGTTGTGTCTCCAGATCCTGATAATCTCTTCAGTGTTTCCATTTACATATTAAATACACTCCACTGAGGCAGGCTGCTGCTCTGGGTGATGTATTCCTTCATTACAATGGACAAAGCAGGTCATTTTCCTAAAAATGACAGGAATCGGATCCCAAGAGAAGACCACTTATTTACTGGGAATTCTGGAAAATAGATGCATTTTTTCTAGCCTATCTCGGCTCGGATGTTTTGAACCTTTCGATGTGCTTTCTTTCTTCTGCTGAGATTCTAAACAGCTGTGCACTCCATTTGTCGATCCCCGAATCACTTGATAACCAGGTCACACATTATGCAAAAGTGGAGGTAGACCCAGACATCATCAGTGCATTAGTAGCCTGTTGCTGAATGTTGTGGGCCTGTGTTACTGTAGCTACAGCAGCACTGTATCAGACACACACCATTGATTTTTTATATTAGGTTATTCTCCAGTGTCCTTCATACACTTTTTCTTATTCTGGTCCTAGGGATCCTGCATCCCAGGATTTAACCCTATGTCTGTATTTGAAAATAGTCCCCAAAAGATAAACGAGTCCCCAACAGATGACATAGTTCCCAATAAATAAAATAGTTCCCAACAGATAAAATTGTTCCCAATAGATAAAATTGTTCCCAACAGATATAATAGTCCCCAACAGATAAAATTGTTCCCAACAGATGAAATAGTCTCCAACAGATAAAATTGTCCACAACAGATGGAATGATTTCCAATAGATAAAATAGTTCCCAACAGATAAAATAATCCACAACAGATGGAATAGTTTCCAATAGATCAAATAGTTCCCAACAGATGAAAATCCCCAACAGATAAAATAATCCATAACAGATAAAATAGTTCCAAATAGATATAATAATCCACAACAGATGGAATAGTTTCCAATAGATAAAATAGTTCCCAACAGATAAAATAATCCACAACAGATGGAATAGTTTCCAATAGATAAAATAGTTCCCAACAGAAAAAAATACTCCCCAACAGATAAAATTGTTCCCAATAAAAAAATTGTCCCTAACAGATGAAATAGCCCCCAATAGATTAAATAGTCTCCAACAGATGAAATAGTCCCCAATAGATTAAATAGTCTCCAACAGATATAATAGTCCATAGCAGATAAAATAATCCACAACAGATGGAAAAGTTTCCAATAGATAAAATTGTTCCCAACAAATAAAATATTCCCCAACAGATAAAATAGTCCCTAACAGATATAATAGTCCACAACAGATGAAATAGTCCCCAACAGATAAAATAGTCCCTAACAGATATAATAGTCCACAACAGATGAAATAGTCCCCAAAAGATAAAAAAAAGGCCCCAACAAATAAAATAGTCCCCAACAGATAAAATAGTCCACAACAGATGAAATAGTCCCCAAAAGATAAAAAAGGCCCCAACAGATAAAATAGTCCCTAACAGATATAATAGTCCACAACAGATGAAATATTCCCCAACAGATAAAATAGTCCCTAACAGATATAATAGTCCACAACAGATAAAATAGTCCCCAACAGATAAAATAGTCCCTAACAGATATAATAGTCCACAACAGATGAAATAGTCCCCAACAGATAAAATAGTCCCTAACAGATATAATAGTCCACAACAGATGAAATAGTCCCCAAAAGATAAAAAAAGGCCCAAACAAATAAAATAGTCCCCAACAGGTGAAATATTCCCCAACAAATAAATAGTTCCCAACAGATAAAATAGTCCCCAACAGATAAAATAGTCCACAACAGATAAAATTGTTCCCAACAAATTAAATAGTCCCCAACAGATAAAATATTCCACAACAGATAAAATAGTCCCCAACAGATAAAATAGTCCCTAACAGATATAATAGTCCACAACAGATAAAATAGTCCCCAACAGATAAAATAGTCCCTAACAGATATAATAGTCCACAACAGATAAAATAGTCCCCAACAGATAAAATAGTCCCTAACAGATATAATAGTCCACAACAGATGAAATAGTCCCCAAAAGATAAAAAAGGCCCCAACAAATAAAATAGTCCCCAACAGGTGAAATATTCCCCAACAAATAAATAGTTCCCAACAGATAAAATAGTCCCCAACAGATAAAATAGTCCACAACAGATAAAATTGTTCCCAACAAATTAAATAGTCCCCAACAGATAAAATATTCCACAACAGATAAAATAGTCCCCAACAGATAAAATAGTCCCTAACAGATATAATAGTCCCCAACAAATAAATAGTTCCCAACAGATAAAATAGTCCCCAACAGATAAAATAGTCCACAACAGATAAAATTGTTCCCAACAAATTAAATAGTCCCCAACAGATAAAATATTCCACAACAGATAAAATAGTCCCCAACAGATAAAATAGTCCCTAACAGATATAATAGTCCACAACAGATAAAATAGTCCCCAACAGATAAAATAGTCCCTAACAGATATAATAGTCCACAACAGATAAAATAGTCCCCAACAGATAAAATAGTCCCTAACAGATATAATAGTCCACAACAGATGAAATAGTCCCCAAAAGATAAAAAAGGCCCCAACAAATAAAATAGTCCCCAACAGGTGAAATATTCCCCAACAAATAAATAGTTCCCAACAGATAAAATAGTCCCCAACAGATAAAATAGTCCACAACAGATAAAATTGTTCCCAACAAATTAAATAGTCCCCAACAGATAAAATATTCCACAACAGATAAAATAGTCCCCAACAGATAAAATAGTCCCTAACAGATATAATAGTCCACAACAGATGAAATAGTCCCCAAAAGATGAAATAGTCCCCAAAAGATAAAAAAGGCCCCAACAAATAAAATAGTCCCCAACAGGTGAAATATTCCCCAACAAATAAATAGTTCCCAACAGATAAAATAGTCCCCAAAAGATAAAATAGTCCCTAACAGATAAATAGTTCCAAACAGATAAAATAGTTCTCAACAGATAAAATAGTCCCCAACAGATAAAATAGTCCACAGTTGAAAAGAGTCCTCGACAAATAAGTTGAATACGTTGGATAGTTTGCACATCTGACCCTAGTTGATCACAGGTGCAGGGCAAAAAAACATCAACAAGCAAAAGGAGAGGTCGTCACGCACTGAAGCTACAAGTGTTTACAGTGTTGCGTGTTTCGACCTGTATGAATAAAAGTGCCCAATGTCACCTATGTCTGTCATGGAGCTGCCATTCTGTTGCATGTACATATAGGTCCTTCTACTACATGACTGGTTGCCTGTCACATATCACCTACGTAAGGAGGGGTGAAATCTGTTGAGTCAAAAAGGAAAGTAACAACATATATCTTTAGAGATTTTTTTCAGCAATGTCTCTTAAAATGTTTTTAAAAATCAATCAGAGGATGGTTTGCTACTTCTCCACTTTCTACAATTGTTACGACATTTTTGTGACTTGGTAGACAGTATCTTAAAATGAGAAAAAAAAAAAAAAAAAAAACTATAATTATACAAAATAATATTTTCCTTATAAAAATTATCTATACGAATAAAATACAAATAATCAAGCTTAAAATTACATACATGTACTGCTATGAATTTAATACAATTACATAAAGCTATGTAAAATATGGTATATAAATATATATTTAATTGAATAAAACCACTGTCAATAAAAACTTCAAAATTTTCAAAATACTGTTGTAAATACTTGGGTTAGTAATGGCAAGGCAAGGCAAGGCAAGGCAAGTTTATTTGTAGAGCACAATTCATACACAGGGCAATTCAAAGTGCTTTACAGTTACACAAAATCACAAAAGGAGAGCAAAACATACATAAAATCACAAAAGAAAAATCATAAAACATAGAATTCATCATTAATTTAAAAAAGAGTGAAGAGTGTAGATAAGATACTTTCAGTTTTCATATGCACGGTTAAACAGAACTGTTTTCAGCCTGGTCTTAAACATTGTCAGCATTGAGGCCTGTCTCACATTCTCTGGAAGACTGTTCCAGATTTTAGCTGCAGAAAACTGGAATGTAGCTTCACCATGTTTAGTCCTGACTCTGGGCACCTGCAGAAGACCAGTCCCTGAGGTTCTCAGGGTCCTAGATGGCTTGTATGGCTCTAACATGTCATAGATGTATTTTGGTGCTAGACCATGAAGAGACTTGTACACAAGTAAAGCTGTTTTAAAGTCTATTCTCTGAGTGACAGGAAGCCAGTGCAGAGACATGAGCACTGGACTAATATGGTCATATTTTCTGGTTCTAGTCAGGACTCGAGCTGCAGCGTTCTGAATGTTCTGTAGTTGTTTAACAGCTCGTTTAGAGAGACCAGTGAGCAGGCCATTGCAGTAGTCTAACCTGCTGGAGACAAATGCATGGATCAGTCTCTCCAAGTCTGGTTTAGACACTATATTTTTGATTTTGGCAATGTTTTTTAGATGGTAAAAGGCTGTTGATAATGCTAAAATTTACTTAATTTAGGATTGCATGTGGTATGTTGTATGGCATGTTTTACAGACTTTTACGTAAAAAATGTACGTACCTTTTAAAAAGGAAAAATAATGAAAAAAAACACAAAAAAATGAATATATATATATATTTTCAGCAGCATCCACTGTAACACTGCTGCTTTCTATTAAGTGGCTCAATCCCTGGCAGAGATGAGCACAAGTTCGCTGAGTCAGCAGAAAGTCAGGTGAGTGATCAGTTTGCTGCATTAAGTCTGTTAGTCGGTTGGCCACTAAGCCGACCGGTTAGCAACCAGACAGACAGAGAGCTGCCAGACACACAATCAATAAAACAGCAAGTGACTTAATTCATCCATCCATCACAGTAACAGACTGTCTTCATCCCACTCAGTCTGTCCTCTCTATTTCTATACCTCCCTCTGTTCCCGCAGTCTGTTGTCTCTCTCCCCTCCATCTGTGTCTCTGCAAGTGTGTGTGTGTGTGTGTGTGTGTTTGTGTGTGCAGCGCGGAAACTGGGTAGAGGGGGTGCTGTGTAGGTGTGGGATTTCACTGGAATATTCAGAACTTCATTATAACTAAATGATTATAATTTATAATCCTTCATCAATCAAAAATGCCAAACGGACACGTTAGGCCCTACTTTCCCGTTTAATTTGATTTAATCTGTGGCTGATTAATAATTTAAATTAATTTGTCTACACTGAAGCTAGGTAATCATGCTGCGACCTGTGATTCCAGTCTTCATTCATGTGTAAGAGCTGTGATTACAGGATCTTCTTCCAGAAACCCTGAAATACAAGCTCATGTTTTCAGAGCAGAATAATAATTACGGTGACAGTCCTCCAGCTGAGGACTGGCAGCCAGTAACCTGGAATAAAACGTATGACACATGAGCAGATTTGAACCCTGCGAACTACGGAGCAGGGTCTCAGTAAGTCTTTGCATCCATTCATCACCATGTCGGCTCTGTACGGGAAAAGTCACCACAAAACGCATAAAACAAATGCAATAAAAAAAGAAAGAAAAAAAAGTGCTGCAGGAAAAAAATGATGCAATCCCAGAAATTAAGCAGAAACAAAATTGTATAAACCAACATAACAAATGCAAATAAAAATGCTGCACATTTAACATGTTTTTTTTCTTTTCTTTTATTTGTAGCACTGACTGATCAAGGAATGTGTGTTCAGCCAGGACTTTAACTCTAGATGTAGAAAGCACACAAACATACATAAAACATGTTTTATAAATGTAAAACATGCTCAAATCTAACACATAAGTATATGCAGTGTTATTATAAAAGGTAAGAAAGTGACAACACGCAGCCAATGTGATGACAATGAACAAATGAACAAAGAAAACACATCTGTGGTGTTAACTGTCAACAGACAGTTTCAGCTTTGCATTCAACCCACATGCCTCCTTAAATTTTGCACCATTTCATCACCTTTAAGTCAAAATGTCCACACACAAACTGCTATAAAATGATTCATTCATCATGCACATCATAGGGCAACCTGTTCTCACCACAGTATGACACAACTGACAAGGAAATGAGGACACAGGATTCTATACGAGCCCATTCACATTGTATTTTCTGAGTCTCAGTGGCCCCCCCTCTGGGCCAGACTCCGCCGTCCTGGCTGCAGGACGTAGTGGAGAAAAGTCACGTTTGTCCCCAGGGCTGTCCAGCTCCAAACCACACCACTCTACTTAGCACTTTGCTATGTGTATTTTAAATGTGTTTTACCTATGTGTTATGAGCTTGCAGGTGTTCTGCCTTTTAAAATGCAAATGCACCTTTAAATTGCCCCTCAAGGATGAATGAAAGTGTTTTGATTTATTTGAATTGAAAAAAAAACAATTTGTAAACCTTTTTTTTAAATCTCTCAAACAACTTACTTACCTGCTTAAAACTCGCAAACATTTAATGACTTTCAGCATTTTAACCTTTTAACCTTTTAAAATGCTAGTTTCTATATAGTTTCTATAATCTATTTAAAATATTTTATTATTCCTTTGCAAATAAACAGCACAAAAGCTAACTATTTTCAAAGATTTTTTGCAAAAAATCTATGCTACAACACAGCCAAAACTAAAGTTGACAGAAATGTACAAAAATGCCTGCAGAGGACATGCGGATTAAATGTTTATAACTTGTCAGGCAGTCCTCATCTTTTCACATAAGAGTCATGCAGCATCCTCAAGATTCAAATAAAGTCTTAAGTTACACTAAGGTAAACTCCCTCTCGCTTGCTGTCATTCTATCTTTGCTCCCGTCTCTTTTCCACCTGCCCTGTAAATACCAGAGGAGGCGCGGACTGCCTGCTTCGGTGTAAATACTGGCTGCTGTTGATCAAACGTCAAACCCAAGCTGGGGTCACGGCGGTAGGAAAAAAAAAAAAAAAAAACCCATCGATATTACAACACCAACTTTATCCAAAACTCACTGTTTAAACCTGAGCAGCTCAACACACAACCCCAAGAGACTTGGGAGACATCTGAAAACAGCCTCATGTTCCGTGTTCTTATTCTGCTGAAGGATTCAGACTGAACATAATTTTACTGACCAAGCAGAACTTGCATTTTTCTGTTCTTGATCCCAGTGCTGGCTTTAATTGCCTCTCCTTCTTCACTCTTATATTACTTTTTCCTCACAGATGTTTTAAAGAAAAGGGAAACCTGTTATTATTATTGAATTATCATGAATCATTCTTTGTTTTGTTATGTTTGGAGAAAATATCCTAAAAAATGTTCATTCGCAGATCATAACTCTTAAAGGATCTTGCTTAAACTGATATGGTCCAAAATGAGCCCGTGAACAACTGCCAGGGTCCTGAGGGAGAGGCAGGCGGCCATCTTGGCTCTAAATGATAGTCGCTGTAAGAGACTGGAGAAATCTAATAGGCCCTTAGAAACACAGTCTGTGTGTGTGTGTGTGTGTGTGTGTGTGTGTGTGTGTGTGTGTGTGTGTGTGTGTCTGTGTGTGTGTGTGTGTGTGTGTGTGTGTGTGTCTGTGTGTGTGTCTCTGTGTGTGTGTGTCTGTGTGTATGTGTGAATCCTATAGGTCTTCTTTGATCCAGTAATCCCAGACTAGAAATCATTGATCTTTCACCAACAGAACTTCAGCAGCCAGAGTCACATTATACAAAATCAATTGTCTTTTTTTAGGCTGCTGAAGCGACCACTGATGTCCAGTCCTGTAGTTCAACTAACATGACTGACAGCTGTATTTAAGATCCACTACTGCTCCATTAGCATAAGAATGAACATTGACCTGTGCAGCCATTCTGAGAGCATGGAAACACACTGACCTTCATCTTTGAGCATCTAGGTCAGTGGTCCTCAAAGTGGGGTCCAGGGACTTCTAGGGGACTTGAGGAGGTGCCAGGGGTAAAAGGTATTTTCCCTTTAATTATTTTATAATGATCATATTTAAACACAAGTACAAACAATCACTCTTGGTGAGCTATAAATAACTGTATTGCTAATTTGCAACTTTATACTTCTTTGAGAGTGGATTGTGTTTTCTGCTTGTTTGAGACAAATGAAAATTAAATCAATTTAATTCGACCCATAAGCAACACAATGACAGAATGTAGGACCAGATGCCAGATTTGGGTGCAGGATTTGATGACTTTACGATGAATGGGGAATTTGTGATTATTGTGTATGCAGACGTTTTATTTGTGTGGATGCAGAGCCACACCATTACGCTGCTGCTCAGGTTTCACCTTTGAAACCTCAGCACTTCTATTCTCAGACTTTTGAAGCCATCGGTGCCTAGTTGCCTGGAAAACAATGCCATTATAGTGTGTGTGTGTGTGTGTGTGTGTGTGTGTGTGTGTGTGTGTGTGTGTGTGTCAGTCCAGGATGTAACATTATAACTCAAATTACCTTTACCTGGCTGACATCTCTTTACTTTACCAGTTGTAATATTTGAGGTGTAATCTCTGTGTTTAACTTCAAATGCAGAGATTGGACAAAGATACTCAAGCTGTAATCAGTTCCACATTCACACCCGTATTCATAAAGGCTGTCACCACACATGTTCACGCATGCAGCACCAGACCACACACACACACCTTTCACACATACACGTCCTGTGCACAGCAGGTTTGACACTTAGCTCCAATGTCATTTTCCACCCAATTAGTGGCATCATCAGATTGATATGTTCGAACCCTCTCAGTGTCTTACTGCTCTGAGAATGGAGACGGATGCTGGGTTTTCTTCCCACTGGGACTGCACCTGTTTATCTCAACCTACAAACAGCTCTCTCCACCTGACTCCACCACTATTAAATCCAACGTGTCATGTTTCCATCAGACTGATACATTTTTTCTAAGTACACAGGCAAATGCAAACAAAGATTATTCTTAAATATCCTGTACATTTTAATGTGGGAGAACAAGCTTTTTCAAAGATTTGAATAAGATAATTTTATATTTTTTTTAATTACATTTTTTTTTCCTAAGTGGAAAAACATCAAATACTAATCATTATTCAAAGTAGAGTAATTTATATGCTCTGGAAAAAAATTTAATTAAGAGACAGCTTGGAGAGTGCTGTACTTTGCATCTTAACATATGTCTGGAGGGGATATTTAACAAACATTTAAACTCTGCACCTCAGCTGCTGGTGTGATAATAATCACCAATTTACCTGTTAGCCATAAGTCAGCAAGTCACCCATAGTTTAAACTACTAGACTATTGATTCATTTAATGAGACTTCAAGCAGACAATGTAAAAGCATTAAGATGGTGTTCTTCCCCCCATACATTTATAGAAACATGCATGTTTTTGCAGCGGTTTAAGTGTTGATTTGCGTGTCTGAGGATCCTCCTGGCTGCGTTAATCTTCTTATTTAGCAAGTGAAATGAGAGAGAAAGTGATAGAGAAGAGTTAAAGTCCAGGAGCAGATGGGGTGATAATTATGGAGTTGCTAATGAAGCTGGCCAAAGAGGAAACAATTTCTCAGTTGGTTGCGTGAGCAGACACACACACACATGCACACAGTCACACACACACAAACACACACGCACACATATACAGATACAGTACAAAGTCAAAACTGTAATGTGATAGAACTCTTAAAATGTGATACCAGATAATTCAATTTTCTTAAAATAGCTTTTAAAAAATACATATAACACACACACACACACACACACACACACACACACACACACACACACACACACACACACACACACACACACACACACACATATATATATATATATATATATATATGTGTGTGTGTGTGTGTGTGTGTGTTATATGTATATATATATGTGTTATATGTATATATATATGTGTTATATGTATATATATATATATATATATATATATATATATATATATATATATATATATATATATATACACATGCTATCACCTAGCTTTATATTCTTAGTGAATTAAATATTTTAAATGTATTATTTGGCCATTTGACATTTTTGTGTCAAAAGATTGCATAAAATCTTGATTTACAAAAAATGATACAACTTTTAAATGACTAGAAACCTACATCAACACAATATGATTTTGACATTTTAAGAGAACTTGTGAATGGTTCTTTAAACGTTTTTTTGTTTTTTTACATTTTATGACTTTGGTATTTTGTGACATGCAGTTCTAGCGGTCATACACAAGTTAGTGCTACATACAGTATTATACACATTCACTACTCTCTCTCTCTCTCTCTCTCTCTCTCTCAAACACACATACAAACACACACACAATAACGGATAAACAGTTAGCTAAAAAATTGCCATGGTTAACTGGTAGCATTTTGAGCTGCAATCAAGTTAGTTTATCCATCTATAGTAGCCATGTGATAAGAACCCTTAGAAAAAAAAGCTTATATGTGAATTTGTGTGCATCATAGTTGGAGAAGTGAATTTGCCAAGTCACGAATTGTTTACCTTCCAGGCGAGGTCACTCTGAACTCTTGTGTGCTCCTGCCTTTGTCTTACGCAACAACAAACACGCAATATTACATAATTATATTATATATACTCTACATCCTACCTACACATAATCACACAGCCTCCGCCCTCTCCCCATGCTCCCATGGCTTTACAGACGTCAGTGTTTCATGAAACATTTGTAAAACAGTGATTGACATGATACCCTGGAAAATAAATTTACAAATAAATAGAGTTTGTTGATTGTTTTGTGCTTGATTTTCTTTTTTTTGGGAAAACACTTATGTGAAGCCTTAATTTGTGTCCTTCTCATCACCTAATGATTAAAGATCCACATTATCTAGATTAGTTATGAAAAGCAATAGTCTGAAATAGTGGTGCCCACATTTCAAAACTCTGACAGCGATTGCATATAAATAAAGGTGCTGAGGTGTTCCCTCACATGTAATTACAGTGACGGCCGTTGACATTGAGTCAATATATTTTGCATTGTGTGTCACTCCTTAATCCAGCAGCATGTGATAGTGTGAGACAGTGGGACGGTGTAAGTGGGAGACTGCCAGGTCGGTGTGGAGCTGTGAGTGACAGGCGTCCAGCGACATCAGGGAGGCACTGGGTGCTCGGTCACAACATGCTTCCATCACTGTCACACAATGATGATGCTGGTTATTTAAGGAGTGAGATGTGCAAGGTGTGTGAGTCATTGTGCTGACAAGTTCCCTCCTTGTTGTGGTGCGAAAGTGTTCAACACATGCAGAGGTCCTGAAAAGCAATGAGGAAACTCAGGATAATATTATTATTGGTGTTGGTGGTGTTGGTGTTAGTTAAATGAGATAAAGGATTACATTCAAGTGGAGAACACTGAACAATACATCTTATTGATGATTTATGATTCAACTGTCGAGCAACATATGAGGAATTTGGAGATTATTTGATACTGTAATGATGTCTGATGTTAGAGATAGTCAAAGACTGGGAGTAATTGTAAATCTGTAAGTGGAGAAACCCAGAGATCTGTTTCCAATCTTTCCTCCACTTCCTCCTCCTGATGACAACAGATTGTTCATGCATGCTCATGGTGGCTGTCTTTTCCATAACTTTTTTAGCTATTGGATTATTTGCGTTGTCAACTTGTACATTTTGGATCTAGTTTCTGTTCCAATGTATTTAAGTAATGTTTTGAGTCACTGATATTAACATATCCTCTTGAGCCTGAATTCCATCAAATCACTGCTTCTGTGAATTGACAGATCAGAACAGAGTTGTTTCAAACAGATGCTGGACTGAGAGTCTACAGGAAGGGGCAGTAGAGAGATAAATAGGTTTTTGAGGCTTAGAATATAAATATAAACCTGGAGATGACCTTGATATCAAGTAATTCTCAAAATAAATATGCAATACTTCATTTGATTCTACATTTGATGGCCTTTCATTGAAAGGTCAGTATAGATATATATCCATCCCATGGAAGAAATAGAAATATTTGCCCATGACCAATCAGCTGACATGTCCTTGAGCAAAGCATACAATTCCAGAGTAGAAGTCACATTTCTATAAAGTGAAATGTCAAACTAAACTTGAAATAGCTCTCTGTCAGCCCTCTTGTGCTCTTATTCAAGCTCCACTATGACATATTTGACATTTGCAAATAAGCTTTCTAGGACTGACACAATCAGTCCTTTTTTAATGTATTAGAATGGTTGCTTTGGGCTAGCTAGCCCGGCCAGTCCAGTCAATAGAAAGAGTATTTCTGATCAATACAAGAGCTAATCTATTAGCCCTGACAGCTGATGGAATGAACTTCCTGTCAGAACTGACATTTAGTGAAGAGCCTAACACTGGAGCCGCCTGCTGGAATTCTCTTTTATTTAAATTGACCATTCTTGTTGAGGTTCATATGCTGAGCATGCACTCTTAACAGACAGTGATGCATGGGTGGATGACACACACACACGCACGCACACACGCTCACACACACCTCAAACACACATCAAGTCAAGTGAGTAAGAAACTGCTTACACATATCTCCTATTTACACATACATGTGCCTATATACAGACACAGACCACACCCACCCACCGACCATCAAATGGCGACAGTCAATCAATGTTTCCTCTTGACCCTAGTGAACTTTGAACCCAAATTTACATCTAGGAGAAGTGGTAATGCTCAGAGAAGGCACCAACCCACTTTGAGAATCATCTCATTTAACTTATTTTATCTTACTTTTGAGCCACATTAAAAATATATATATCTTGCAGTAATTCCAGCATGCTTTTACAGCTTTTATTAACTTTCTCTTTGACTGCCACAGTCACTGATCATTGAGATTATCATGTATATCATGTTTTAATCTTTTTTTTCTTCCATTATTTTCTCTTACTGACCAAAATGTACTATTACCATGCACCAATAAATAGAGATCAGAGGTGATCAGAGGTTGCAACATACAACAGTAAATATTGGTGCTGCTAATGAGAAAACCCAAAGAACACTAGTGTGTTTATAGAGCAAGACTTGTTCTTTCCTGCTTTGTAAAAAAGGCAAGTTATTTGTGTGAAAGTGTTGATTTTCTACTAATATCCATTCATATGAAGATAACAATTGGCCAAGTCATTTTTAACCTCTTGGACCATTTAGTCAGGGGGAGAGCAGAGAATTAGATGAAGGGTGTGTTTTATCAAACTGTTCTTACAATACAGCCCAGGGTTCCATTCTGCAATAATCAGGTTTAGTTATAAGATTAGATATTGCCTGCAGCACCTTAAAAACCCGTATCTTTCCTCTATTAGGGTTTTTGCAGTGTGACAACTATCTACATGCCCCAAGACACAGATTCTAGCATTATCTAGTGGTGATCTATCTGTCCTGTTGAACCTACAATGGCCATGAAAAACACAAACAGGCTGTATCTAGAGCAGGTGTTTGGTTTGTCCTTTCTGGGCAGAAGCATGGCAGTGCAACATGGCAGACTTCACAGATGGAGACACACTTCCAATGTTGGTGAAAGTCCAGTTTCCACGAGGAAAACATAAACAGGTTTTGCAAACCACAGATATGTTAAATATGTCAGATATATGACAGCATGTTTAGATGTGGTGGCATAGTTCAGATCAGGTTTCACTTTTCTTATCTGGAGGAGGAGGGTTGGGTGGATGCCTCAACGCATTGTTTCATGAACAATTATTAGAAAAGGTATCATAGATGCTTGTTCGACACCAGACCATCTTGCCTTGTCTTGTCACACATTGTAACCCAAACCATGATCAAGTGTTGTTTGTGCCTAACCTAATCCACACCTTAAACACGCATATCAAAAAACACTGATTTGATTCATAAGAATATTTGGCATTCAGCGTATCAGAAATGTAGACTGTCACCATTTTCCTCTGGAGACTTGGTTTGTAGAATTGTTGAATCCACGGTAACAAAAACAAAACAATTCTATTATATACTGATTAAACTTTTGAAGTATGAAATATACTAATGAATATTTTATTATTTTTCTGCCGGGTCTGCTTCTCTAGATGCATCAAATTCCATTCCAATTGCATTCCAATATATCGTATACACTACACCTTAATATGAAGTAGTAAAGTATAAACTTGGTTCATATTCTGCTCAGCAAAGTATTTAAAGCTATAAAGAATGGACATAGCTCCGACTGATGACAGATCGAGTGTTGTTGCACATCTAAGCTGTTAAGCTGAGAAAAAGTTGTGACCTGGGTAAAAACGTTCATTGTATCATACAACTCAAAGCAGAATAACACCAAAAGAAGGAGGCAAAAAAATGCAAGATGGACACAATCTTGAACAAAGTGGTGCCAGCTGTGGTTTTTACTTTTTCATCAGCAATTGGAAATTTCCACTTGAAAATGACAGACCTGCTGTCATCTGTACTTATGTTGCTCTCAACATCTTGGTTTCAATTTTTAGCGCTCAGGGCAATTAACAGAGGGGATGATTATTTCAGACCCAGTAAATTGCTAAATGTCTCTTCTCATCGTCCTCCATTTTCCTTTTTTGATTCCTACCCCCACATTCATTGAGGATGCATTTTTGCATGCCAGAGTTGCCAGCGTATGGATTCAGTCATGCAGGGCACAAGGAATGACAGAATATGTAATTTAAATTAGGTTTTTCCCTCTCTCACTCTTCATCATGCATCATTATTCCTGCAGCATTTTGAAGTTCAGTTGACATTATGTTCCTCTCCCAAGCACTACATATTTTAAAGTGCTATTCCAGGAAGATTGATTTCTGTTAGGTTGTAAGAAATAATGTCTTTTTACACAGTTCATTCTGCATCATATTTATTTTAGCCATGTTCACATATTGTTTTAAAGCAGACTGCTTCCTGAACACACCCACACAAACACCACTTCTGTATGTATGTGTCAAATCCTCTGCCTGTTGACCTCTTCCTAACCCCTTCCTCAGTCAGAGAGTCTCCCTCAGGGACGATTTTAAAATGCTAACCTCTCTTTCCCTCAGTCACAATCTCTTACTACTCTTGTCTCTATATCTTCCTTTTGTTTGTCACTCTTTGTCTTGGTCCCTGTTTTTCATTCTTTTATACCAGGTGTCTGATTTACAGCAGATAAACATTCCTGGTGTAGCTGACTGAATTACAGCATTATACCACTGTAATCTAGAGGAGGATTTAACTTTGTGTGTATGTACTCATATTTAACTCATATTTTTGTCAATATCGTACCCTCTGTGAGACTCTATGTATCTCTGTTCTCTGATATCCATATTGATTTATGAAGCTGTATTTGTGTGTGCTGCAGGGTGTTGCCTCTTTAAGGCCGAGGTATCAGTTTTCGGTTTATATGTGTGGAAAATGAAGTAATGTGTGTGAGCGTTTATGACTGCCTGCTGCCAAGGGTCTGGCATGTCTTTTGTCAGATTTCATTCCTTTTTTGTGTGTATGTGTATGTTCAAGTGTGTGTACAGAGACAGGAAAAAGAAAGTGAGAGAGCAAAGCACGCACACATACACAGACACCCACACACAGATTTAACTATGTTCAAACAGACAATTGAAGAACTCTCTTAGTCCTGGTGTGGGCATGCATGCATGTGTGTGTGTGTGTGTGTGTGTGTGTGTGTGTGTGTGTGTGTGTGTGTGTGTGTGTGTGTGTGTGTGTGTGTGTGTGTGTGTATGCGTGTGTGTGTGTGTGTGTGTGTTTGTGTGTGTGTGTGAGAAAACCAACTGTGGCCCATCACCTATACTTACGCAAAATAAAATCCATTTCATCTCATGTTACAGCATCAGAGAGACAAAAGCATTCAAACAACATTTTTGTCACACTGAACAAAATCCCTAACCCCAGAACTATCTGTTCCTCAGTCTAAGATTAGACTGGTGGTGCTGGAACAAGATGGAGAGATGGAGGTAAGGAGGAAGAAAAGATATAAAACACATACAATAAAACACAAAGGTTAAAATTAAAAGTTGGTTATTGGCCATTTTTTGTTTTATTGTCTCTCAAACAACTTTTTCTGTTGATGTTTTCATTTAGGCACTTTTTAATCTCCCAAAACCAATATATCAGCCCTGTTCCAGTACACTATGATAAAAATGGCAAATGCCACATGCATTCATTTCTATCTATCTTAACTGTTAATTAATGTAACCATTTTATGTCAGCACAATGCAAGCCATGTGTCGCTGAGGAGAAACCCTGGGTTGTCATGCCGACGGCTGTGTACATTCATCCAAGCATACAAAACCTTATAAGGAGAGGAGTCAAAGGGTCATTTGGTGTGAATGCATTGACCATGATGTGCGGTTACTGTACAGTGTGATAGACAAACACATTTGTGCTGTGTCTACCACAGATATTATTAATATTTAATACTGCTCATCTAAAGTGTTACAGCTATTGATGATGTTAAAAGTCATTCATGCTTCTGTGAAATCAGACAAATATTCACAGTTAAAGAAACATTACTGGCAATTACAAGCATCCACATTTCCTACTAAAATGCCAATATCAGCTCTGACATGAATTGAATTCATCCTGCGTTTAATTAATGTCCTTATATCCAATCAAAAATATTTGTGGTTTAAGAACCTGGTTAATATTTGTCTCCTAGCTCATGAACCTTTTTCTTTTTTTCCATTTTTCCTGGGTTGCGTTTGATGTTGTGATTTCTTCAGATATTTGTTTGTGGTTTTAATTACTATAAATCATCTCAATATAGTTCACATCTACATTCTCAAGCTTCTCTTTTTATAAAGAACAGGTTGTGTTGTGTCTATCTCATTAATATAAAAAATCCTCCCTTCTGAATGAATGATTTGATTGACTGTGAATAGGGCGGTAGGCAGTGACTGTATATTTGTGACATCAAAACATCTCAGACATCCTAAGAGATACTTGTAAGGCAGATTTTAAGATTTAAAAAAATGGGAAAGTATTTATACACCTCAACTTTCATATAATGAAACACATCTCACTTTCTACAATATGGAACCTTTAATATTGCACTTCCATGAATTTGTGGTATATGCAAAAGACAGTTATTTTTTATTTAAAAATTGGTTCAGCAGAAGCTAAGATATCCTGATTTAGCCCCTCTAAGCTTTGCATCTTAATTCTGAACACTTTTCAATTTCCACTTTCAATGATTATAATGCAAGCCTACTGTTAAGAAAAAAAAAATCAAATAACGTTGATGACTCACTCATTTCTGAATATTAATGTGTGAAATTGGCAGAGTGTCTTTTTAATTTGACATGGATGTGGATGCAGCATTAAATGTAAGCTCAAAAAGAGCATGTAGGGCTTTGGCTGTTAAACTTGCATGTGTGTATATGTGTGTGTGTGTGTGTGTGTGTGTGTGTGTGTGTGTGTGTGTGTGTGTGTGTGTGTGTGTGTATATGTGTGTGTGTGTGTGTGTGTGTGTGTGTGTGTGTGTGTGTGTGTGAGTGTGTTTGTGTGTGTGTGTGTGTGTGTGTGTGTGTGTGTGTGTGTGTGTGTGTGTGTGTGTGTGTGTGCATTTCTACCAGTTGAATCAGAGGCACACAAAAACACAAAAGAACAAACATAGAAAAGAGATATTTGTGTTTTAAGGAAGATAATAGATAGAGAAGGGTTCTTTCTCTCCCTCTGTGTTCCCCCCTTCACAATAAATCTGTCTTTCTAAACATCCCCTTGTCCTGCCTGAGGGCTTCTGTACGCCATGAGCCCTTTAGAGTAAGAAGAACCTGCTGCAGAGCTAAAACTGCCTTAGAAACGCTGTGGTAACCGTGCGTTGGCCGCTTGTCGCCGTAGCAACTATCCGACCCTTTCTCTTCCAATTTCCACTACAGTGCAATGAGGAACTGTGCCATAACTAGCACTTACGTTACATTTTTAAATACTTCACTACTTTATGGTTCCACATTGATTTCAGCTTTACTATTGAAGGATGAGCATTAAGGCCAACAGCAGAGCAAATGCAAAATAAGCAAACTGAAGGGCAAGAAAAAACAGAGACTTTCATCATGGCAATACGTTATAATTGAGTGTGTTTATTGAGGTTTACACACTCAGGTCAGTCAGTATTAAAGTGCTTGCAAGTGTCATGCCGAGGTGTGCCAAAAAAGCTATTTGAATTGACAAAGAGGGAGACAAAGAAATGAGGGAAAGGGGGGGGGGGGTGAAAGAGTTATTATTATAGGATCATGCCAATAAAGCTTTATGAAGTGAACTCAAAACAGAAACACAGAGATGTGCTGAGGAGGGAGGTGAATGGGCCTCTTCATTTCATGCCAATACAATTCATTTGTAAATTGGAGGGGAAATGAAAGAGATTTGGAGTTTGTGTGTAAGTGGCAAGAAGAGAGGCTGGCACTGCCAACTTGAATAGTGTGCCATTGCACAACATACTGCGCCAACAGGAGGAAGAGGAGGACAAGGAAGAGGTGGGGGGAGAGGTTGAAAAAGAAGGGATGAAGTGAGCCACAGAATCTGTAGATTTAGAGGAAATGTCAGTGGGAGGAAAGAGAACTTTTTTTTTCTTTACCCTTGGAAGTTTGTAAAGGAAAATGCCAAAGAGCAAGCTGCCGACAGAAAGACAGTGAGGGTTATTGTAAGGTTTCCAGCCCTGTGAACAGCTCTTCCATTTGCTTTTTCCCCCACTGACTTTTGTGTGATCAGACTCAGCACCAACGATTCAGCGGTTCATGCTGCTGTTTCCTGCGACTTCTTCAGGACGCAAATGGTCACATTCATAGAGTTGTAGAAAAGCTGCGGCTTCACGTAGAAAAATCATCAAGTACTATTCAACACCAGTTGAATTTAGGACCACCTAAATGACAATTTCTCTGTAAAAAATAATTTAAAAATACATAACAGGGAGGTAGGCAAGAGGAGGGTGTTTGTTGTAGAGGTGGTGCCTTAAATATAAAGCATGGCAGGAAATAGGTAGAGACTACCTGCATATGCCAATAGGCCTTTTTCACAGAAATGTTTAAATATTAACACAGTTGTTACTGATCATATAATTGAGGTTCTATTCAGGTCAAAAAGAGTCAGGTGCTGCTTTGTGCACTAAATGCAAAACTATTGACATTACTAGCACCTGTGTAGCAACTAGCAACTGTTTCATGTCAATATGGCTGCCATAAAATAGGTTTGACTCTAGCTTTATCATTTGACTCTCTTTACACATTTGCAAACATTTTTTTTATTGGGTGTTCATGAAGTGTGGGAGGTTGTACACTACAGTACATTTAAATGACGTCTTGCTTGGAGATCTACTGTTGATGGGCATTAGCATGTTCCTGTCTCACAAGCATGCTTGTTATAAGTTTGCTAGGTGAAGTAGTTCTTCACCTATCTGGTCACTAAATCACCCAACATTTCACTTTTCATACTTGACACTTTTGTGGTCACTGGAGGCCACACCCTGGATCTGGTCATCTCTAAAGGTTCTTCCATTGATATTATAAACTTAGCTCTTTCTGCTCATTTCTGTGTCTTCTTTGACTTGTAAGACATTCCAAATGTACAGTTAACCCCTGGGTACTTTAGGCAAGGTACATAAATGAGGGACAGGTTTATGGAGTGCAGAGTCAGTTGATGAACTCCTGGATAAAGTGAAGTGTAAAAACACAAATGTCATGGATGCTGTTGCACGTATTAAAACTAAGATGACCTTGAGCAGACAGAAAATACAATGGAGAATGATGGTAAAGGCCTTGAAAAAAAGAATGCAGTAAAGCAGAGCATAAATGGGAAACCCAAACTGCAAATTCACCATAACCTATACAAAAAAATCTTTGTAAATTTACCTATAAATTACTCAAGGCTAGACAGCATCAAATTCATCAGTAACACACTCTGTTTTCTATGGATGCTATAATTACAAACCACTCAATTAGCTCCAGAATGTATTTCCTCAAAAGAATGCAATGAATGTGTTTGCTCTTTGAGTGAAATAATCTAAGGTGAGGCTAAATATCAACACAAATTAATAAAAACAAATAATGATGCAATTATTAAGAAAAACCCAGGTAAAAAAAATCTGAAATGTCTGAATTTAACATTATTGACCAAAAACTCCCCAGCATCTAAAACTATGAATATAATGCCACCCATAGACCCAGAGATGTTGGTTCATGCTGGACTTTTGTTACGGCCTTCTGACTGGGCTCCCCTAACAAAGCATTAAAGAGTTTCAGCTCATTCAGAATGCTGCAGCTTGAGTTTTAACCAGAACAAAGAGATCAGAGAACATTTCTCCAGTTCTAAAGACTTTATACTGGCTCCCAGTCAACTTAGAATAGATTCCCCAAACCACTAAATGGTTTAGGATCAGAATACATGAATAACATGTTAGTAGAAAATAAACTCTGCAGGGCTCTGTGATCCCAGATAGTGGAGCGCAGACATGGTGACAGCTTGTCTATGTTAACCACATTACCAAGAAAATCTGGACCAAAACAAACTAGACACAATCTCTCAGAAGAACAGCCACGCATTAAAAAAAAACTTGCCCACAAATGTGACGCTACCATAAAAGGAAGTCACTTATAAACAACGGCAGCTTTAATATGTGAAGTTGTTGGAAGTTGTTGGATGTGTACACACTCAGAGTGTGTTTTCAATCAGATTTTCATTTACAAGCATCTCAGTGACATTTGTACAAAACGGCAAATGAGGGTGTGTGTGTGTGTGTGTGTGTGTGTGTGTGTGTGTGTGTGTGTGTGTGTGTGTGTGTGTGAGGGAGTCCCTAGGATTTTCCAAACTCCTTATTTGGTTAAAAAGATATATGGCAGATGAGATGAAGGGAGTAAGAGATAGAAGACTGTAGCTAGACAGAGAAGATAGGGAAACTCCCTGTGATGATGATAGGCAATAGTTTAAATAACAGTGGAGGGTCTGATGTAAACACACACATGCACAGACACACACACACACACAGCAGTTGGAAAAAAAGGCTGCTGTTTATGGCTTCATCAACTGTTTTGCATAGCACTGTCCAATAAAAATGGATATTATCATAAACATTAGTTTTACGGCCGTTTAGCATCAGACTGAAAGTGACTCCGAGCTGAGAAAACAAGCAAAATAGCTGTGACTGCAGTTCCTCCCCTACCTGCTGGCTGGAGTGAGAGCTGTTAAATTGGTTATGATTCTCAAAGGAAACTTTTATCTTATTTCCAAAATGGATGCATCCAGTTAAAGCTACAGAGCAGCTATAAGCCTCCACCTGGCACTTTGGAATCTTCACAGTCAAAACCTAAGATTCTTTTCATTCATTCTTCATTACTCATTTTTTTTTTAAATTTCAGACATCTAAGATCTGTGACACATTGATCTGCAAATAATTTAGCAAGTTTATTCAAAACTTCAAAGCATCAGCATTAAATAATATAACTTTTCTTTATAGAAAAATGTAGACATCACATTTGTCATTGCAGTTACTGTAATTCAGCAGTAGTTTGTTTCATTTTCTTTTATATATCTGTCACCTTCTTGGCAGCAGTCAAATTTTCCAGAGAAGCAGCAACCAGATTGCTGCATGTTTTAAGAATGAATTGCATTTGTGGAGATTAGATAAACTTTATTTCCAAAAGTATTCGCTCGCTTGCCTTGACTCACATATGAATTTAACTGACATCAGCTTGTCTGGGAAGGCTGTCCAAAAGGTTTAGGAATCTGTTAATGGGATTTTTTTGACCAATTGTTCCAGAAGCGTGTTTGTGAGGTCACACATTGATGTTGGAGGAAATCTCCTGCCTAATTAATCCTAAAGGTGTTCTACGTGGTTCAGGTCAGGATTCTGTTAAGGTTAGTCAAGTTCATCTACATCCGGCTTCTGTCATCCATGCCTTTATGGACCTAGCTTTGTTCTCTGGATGGTGGATTGGACATATGAGTGAATACATTTGGAAATATAGAGTTAGGTTAAATCAGGATTGGCCAGCCATGAAGTACAATATGAGGCGATCACAGCAACACGAGCAGAAACACGAGCCAAGTCACAGGTGTGTGTTTGTGTGTGAGTGTGTGTGCAACCTTTTGTGTATCCATTAGCCTCCATAAAGTCAGGATTATATGTATTAGCAAGCAGACTGCAGCGTATTAGAGGAGGACCGGCTGAGCGCTGTCAGCCTATTGTTGTGGTTTCCCACTGCGGCCTACAACATTATTAGCTTTGTACTATAAAACCACTGTGCACAAACAGCACGCACACATGCTTGCTCTCTGTGTGTTAAACACACTTAATGTACAAGTCTACATAACACAAGCAGGCAAACGCACCGATGCTGACACAAACTAAATCCATGCACACAAACACACACAGACACACACACACACACACACACACACACAATAACACACGCAAACAATAATTTTGTTTAGTCTACAGCCGAAATCCACCCACTAAAAAGCCTGTTTTCATTTGAAAGGCCAGTTTTGCGCACACACACATGCACACACCCCCACTTGCCCAAACTCACATTTAAACAACACTCCTGCCATGCAATCCTGCTTTTGAACACATCATAAAATCAGCTACACACAGAGATAACAGACACAGTCTTTTTCCATCACTGGCATGCAAATCAGATTTGATTGTCCACTGCCTCCCTTCCTCCACTTGTCAAAACATACAAACACACACGCACGCATGCACACACACACACACACACCAGCTGAGCGACAACACTCCCCCCCCCAAACATAAAATAAAGCAGTGCTTTTCCAAACTCAGATTTTCCGTTCCAAATATGTCGTTAAAGCAGGTTGCTGAGGAGAGGGAAGCGACAGGCATTAAAGTCTGTTGTTCTTTACAACTTCCTGCGTGTGTATGTGTGTGAGTGTGTGCGTGTGATGCAGGAGAAAGTGGTTTGTTAGTGACAAATGTGGCATGTAATAGAAAGCCTCTGGCTTTCTATTCCTGTATGGGCATAAATCGACTAGTATTCATTAATAGCAAATGGAAAATGTCATTCAAAGATCCCTTGCAATAAGGCTTTTACTTTGCAGGACTTCTGCTCCTGTTTTTATCACATGACTTGTTCTTACAGTGTAAAAAGTGAGTATTACATTACATAGGTAAAACAGCACGATTTTCCATGCTTCAGATATGACATATAAAATGTCAGCTAGCCATCTTCTTTTTAAAATTGATTTTATTTTATTTATTCATTTATTTTTTATTTTTTGGTGTCCTAGTAGCTGCTGTTTTTTTCTGAGGACATTTCTTGGGCAATGTCATTTATAAAGGGGAAGTCCTCAGAGAGCTTTGAGGGAGCAACCAAACTCTATGCAGAAAAACAATTTTCTGTCAGCCCAGTACTTGTTAAAAGTCTTAAGAATGCTTTTGCTTTAACACACACATAGGAATCCAAATATAATGGACCAACTCAAGTAACTTATCCTTTTTTCACTTTCACATTTGATTTAATTGTATCAAACAACATGTTTTCTGTAAAATGTACCAACAAATCATTCTATTTTAAAGGATAAAATGTTCACCTTTGATATCACAAGTGGAGATAGTTGGGATGTATGATTAAATGCTCTTGAGGAACAGCAGAGATATTGTGCTGTATATGAGCTAACCCATGGAATGTACTCTGATAAAAGAGCTCCACTACACATGTATCAAACCATCATGGGGCAGTTAACGTGTTCTCACAATACTAAATATTTAGGGTCCAAATTGCAGGAACAACAGAGCCAATTCATTTATTTCATGAGGAGGCAAGCATGGAAAATCGTGATGACAAAAAGCAAAACATGGACAAATTTTCATCAGCAAAAAGCGTAGGTCAGCAACATGGTGCAGCAACATTTCACTAATGGTGAAATTGTCTACTGGCAAATACAGAGCACCAGCTGCAAAGGTGCAGGTTTGAAGTTCATAAATTTATCTGTATTATTGCTCAGTCAAACTGTTTTTGAGTTATCTATCAGCTGTTTATTCCATTATCTCGTATTCTCCTGGCTCATTCTGGGGAAGTTTTCTCTATGTAAGAGTTTAGGTGGAATGTTTTATAAACCCGGATAGGGGCCAAATGTTAAAAGTGTTGCAGGAATCTTGTTTATGTAAGACAAAAAAAAGAGAGAAAGCAGATGAAACAGAGGGAGGAGAAGAGGAGATGGAGTGTGATGGAGAGATAAAGTGGAGATCAGTCACAGCTGCTCAGATGTTCAATGGTGTTTTTTTCATGCATCTTAACAAAGTCTGTGGAAACACAGATGTACACGCATTATGTTCCCTGGAGTAAAGTGTGCATGAGTGTGTGTGTGTGTGTGAGTTAGTGCTTGCACACATGCATTTGCAAATTCCTACAGCTGAAATTCATTGAGTGTGTATGTGTGTGTGAGTGTAAAAGCATGGCAGTTAATCCTGCAATGCAAGCGTGATACCACCTGTGTGTGTGTGTGTGTGTGTGTGTGTGTGTGTGTGTGTGTGTGTGTGTGTGTGTGTGTGTGTGTGTTTGTGTGTGTGTGTGTGTTTGTGTGTGTGTGTATTTTGGTTCCTCCTTTTAAGGACCAATTTTAATTCACAGATTAAGTGAAGACCATAGGCCAATATAGAACCTTTGGGATAAAATGTAAAAATTTGAAAAAAAAAAAAGTTAGCATTAGCTCATGTTGCAGCGCAGCACAGCAATTCTTGACATGAAACTGCTTTATATATGTGTTTTTAATTAGTTTTAATCACTGGATCGGTTAGTCTTTGAGAAGAGGAGACATCTGCAGATAATTTGTCTCCTGGTAAAATCCTCCTGGATCTTAAACTATTAGAGACACAAGCTGAGCTAATTCTAACAGTAGCTCAGTTCCGCCGCCACAACCTGATGTCCACCGCCTGCTGAACACAGCAGAAACTGTTTCTTTTTTCATTGTTTTTAAAGATGTTAAAAAGTCCTGAACGATGAACACTTAAGGAATGCTAACAAGGAATTGAAATTGAACAAACAGCTTTTGGGGTCTTGCCCCCAATGCAAGCCTTAAAAGTTTTGATTAAAAGACCCACAGACACAAAATACTGATTTTTGAGTGCAAGGCTTGGTTATCAGAAGTAAAGTTAGAATTAAGACAAAGTAAGTAACTAATGGATGTGTTTCAATTAGGGTCAAGTACAAAAATACAAAGCATAGATATGTGCAAATATCACAATTTTTTCAGCATTTAACATTACAGACTTAATTTTTTTTTACTAAAACATCATACGGTGACACACACACACACACACACACACACACACACACACACACACACACACACACACACACCCATGCACACAAACAAAGCATTTATTTACACTGTTAATGTATATAAAGTATGGCTAGTAGATTAAAATGAGATTGAATACAGACACACACACACACACACACACACACAGACACCACATACTGCAAACAATGTAGGCCACTGTGTAATATCAAAATCTCTCTCACATTATTATACACACTCGTGCAGACACACACAGACAAATCAGTGTTGTGTGTGCACAGAATAGGATCTTCTTCCTCTCAAACACACTTGGCAGGACACACACACACACACAAACGCACACACACACACACACACTCACACACACACACACACACACACACACACACACACACACACACACACACACACACACACACACTGGTCTGGAAACAATCTTCTCCACCCCTGTTGGTTTCCCAAACATTGCGTTGCCATGGCAATGGGACATCACACTGTACAGCCAGTACATTTGTCATGTGGAGGGAAATGTGTGTTCATGTACTTTGTGTGTGTGTGCGTGTGTGTGTGTGTGTGTGTGTGTGTGTGCGCACTATGTGTGAAACAAGGGAGACAGAGAGTGAGATGAGAATGATATTGATGCATTGTCTGGGTATGTCCTTTGGTCTGTGCAAGTATGTGTGTGTGTGTGTGTGTGTGTGTCTGTGAGTGTGTTTTGGTTTTGCTTTATACAAATATATGTGGAGAGTTAAATCACACATGTTTATTCTCTTTCCATACCAAGTTGTTTAAGTTTGTTCTTATTGAAAGTCAGATATCCATCACTGGCTAAAGCTCATACAAAAGCATTGGTAAATTAAAGTTAATTCTACAAAGCATTTTTTTCTGTGGCTCATTTAATAGAAATGTTTTGAAGGCAAATACTGCCTAAATCCATGTTCTCATGGGACTGGTGTTGCTTTGGGTCCTTCTGTGATGCAGAGTAATTGCAGAGGTTGTCTGTGCTCTCAATCCAGTGCAAATCTGCCACGTCTGTGTTACTCTAGTTCTGCCAAAATGAGGGGGTCATCTGAAAATATGAAACTCTGTATCATTTTTTTCATCATTTTATTTTGCAACCTAATCAGGCCTGCCCTGGATTTTACTTTCTGCCTTTTTTCCTGGTTTATCAACTATGGATGGGGCAGTATATTGTTAATGAGAGCTTGCTCATAGCGACATGGGTGCTGGGAACCAGTCAGCAAATACAAATATATACACTGATGTATACAGGCTTTTTATAGTCTCCATATAGGCCTATGTAGCAATATTTTTTGTAGTATAATCCATACTTCTGGAGGGAATCTACATATTGTATTTCCCTTAGCCATTGCACTCCATCTACTGAGAAGAGCCTTGCTTTAAGGCTCCACCTTGAGGTGGGGGAGGGAGCTACTCCGTCCTTCCTCCAGCTGCTGTGAGTGTTAACTGACAACCAGTTTGTCATGAGCCTCTCCAGGCCAGAAGTGAAACCTGGGACAATGATGAATGGGTAAATTCCGTCAGTGTAATGAGTTAACCTCTGACATTTGCATTTGTGTGTATGCACACGTGTGTTGGTTTGTCTATGATGTTTGAACGGATTAATCTCCAGATTGTTTGTATTATGAGCTGATATATTAACCTGTGATGCTGCTGTCTATAATTACTGTAGGTGATTAGTCAGCCGACATGAACGAGGCATACTGCAGACACCAAGTCACCTGACATTAGTATTTTTTTATTAATTTTGCAATTGTGCACACAGGACAGACAATGATTGAGACCCAATATAATTTAAAATTAAATGTTGTAGAGCTGCAAAGACATTCACTACCTAAACATCATATTTTACAGATTTTAATCTTTGGTACAGAGCCCTGCATTCATCGTTTTATTATCTCTTTTACTGAAATGAGAATAAAGATGTAAAAATTATGATTCCCTCTAATATGTTTAATCATATGATTGTAATTGTGCGATATTTTAAAATTGTTCAGCCCTTTCGTCTTCATCACAATATATTTCAGAAAAAAGTAAAATCCTACTACTGCTGTTTGTTTATGTTGCCTCTGGAGCTGGAGGAAGCTTCTGGAAACCAATCAATCAGAACAGTGGGCTCATCAGGACCATAAAGAGATAGCAGCTAGAACGGTCTGTTTCAGACAGGCTGAATTGAGAGGCTGCATCAAGGGCCAGTATAAGATAAGATAAGAATAAGGAGAAAATCATGATCTGAACTGTAAATCATGCAAACATATTAAAGTACTAGCCCCAGACTGAAAACATAGACCTGGAAATGAACCATGCGATTATATTTCTTATCACATGTCATTCACTTTTCCATTGTCATACTATTTGACTTCAAAAGATGCATGAACAGCTGAGTGAACAGACCTGAATAAAGGTGCTTTCACAACTCTAAACAGAGGAACAGAGAAGGATCCGTCTTCCAGCATAGACATAAATGATGTGAACAGGATGGAAACAATACATTAGAACAGGAAAAGTTGAATATGACACTAAATAGAATAACAGGTATATATTGAAATGTGGTGTAAGTGGAGGATGAGGTGACAGGATCTATCTCAGCTTGCAGGTGAACCAGGACAGCATCAGACCCTCACAACAAAAGGCTCCTTGAGTATTTTGGGATGAGCATTGTTCCAAATACCCATGAGGTGGCTACGAAATAATTAGTATCCTACTGTAAGGACCCAAGTTCAGGTTTTCACCAGAGGGACCACACCAAAGCTGGAGTCAATGGATTGAGACCACCTCTTCTTGGTCTAAGTCTCAGTCCGCTTGATTTAGTGCACCCGAGTGCAACGGATGCTTTCACACCAATAAAAACATACTGAACTACGAGCTTATGGTTTGAATGCTGCTGTTGGTCTGAAAACACCTTAAATCTTGTAGAAGACAGAAGCTCAGTCCTTGTTAGATAGATTGTAATGGATTTGGATTAGAATATGTGTTTTGTTGCATACTGGAAAAACAGATAGTATGTGTCTGAGGCACACACACACACACACACTCACACACACAAAAAAGCCCTTTTCCCACAGGGATTCCACCATATTGGTGCGAAGAAACTTCCCCATTATTCCATCTTTGTAGCTTTTACATAGAAGGGTAGACAGCATAATGTCCTGCCTTTAACAGGCTTTGTAACAGGCGCTAAATACATAAAAAATAGATGCTGTTCCAGTTATGGCATCTCAGAATCTAGTTTCTCAGCAGTTTTACTTGTCTGAAATGGCAACTGTGTCTTGTGTGTCCAAAAAGGGACCATTGAAGTTCCTGCAGGTGGTTCCTTCTTCATTTTCATTTTTCTGCACTCTCTTTTTCATGCCCATGCATTCTTGAATGATTTCTTGTTCTTCTGACATCTCTGACTATGTCATATGCTGATCTGTGCAACTTTAAATACTTAATGTCAGTTCACTTTGAATTCAGTCAAAAAAACAGCACCTCCAACTCATCTGTTCACTTTTGGTTAATAGCCTAGATGTCAGGTTGATGAAAACTGTGTTCTTGAATTGACTGAATGGATTGTGAATTTTTCTGGTTTCCCACTGCCAACAAGCCCAAAATCCACTTTCTGTAATATGTTAAATTACTGTCAATAAAACAAACTTGAAGAAAATGTGAAGTATTAGATACCACTACAAAAATAAACAATAAAAAATGCTGGATCACAAAAGTTCCCTGGTTGTACAAGCCAAATCCATCGCTGTAATTCTGGATTGCTCAACTGCCAAACTGACTCAGAGAGTTTTACAAGTCTCTAGCACCTGCCAGACTTTACTGCTCTACTAACTTTGAGCTTAAAGTGACAAAGTTTTATCTTTTTTTTAAGGCTGATATCAAGCCAATTATTTCGTTCAAAGTGACAGTCAGAGTGTAAGATTGTAGTAAGTCTTGATCCTGACTGCAGGCTGGCAGAGTGAGAAATCTTTACAGAGAGCTGCCCTGATAGCATCAAACCTTATTCTGACATCAGATGTTATGGTGAGGTGACCCCTTAAAGGTAAATTTTCTTCTTAAATAAGAAGTTTTTTTACTACAGTAACTACACAGTTGCTTGTGGAAAATCCATACGCTGCTCTTTTCTATTTCCTCTTGGTTTTCCAGGTTCCAGCCTGTACTTTCCTCACTTTTCTTCCTTCTTCTTGTTTCTTTTCCCCTTCCTCCTCCTCCTCAGTAAAACGATCAACGTGAAAGTAATTGATGACGAGGAGTACGAGAAAAACAAAACCTTCTACCTAGAGATCGGAGAGCCTCGCCTGGTGGAGAGCAACGGCACCAAAGGTCAGGAAGTCCTGTGAACTTTGATCCCAGAGTGTCCAACCACACATCAGATGCTGCATGTTCTCCACACATGGAGGCACATAGGAGGAGATTGAAATGTTCTCTCTCTTTACTGCCTCCCTCCCTCTGATGTACCCTCACCATGATCAGTGAACATGCAGCAGGTTGTGGATCACCTCATCCCACCACATCTATTACCCCACTTTGTGTGTATGTGTGTGTGTGAGGTGTGTGATTTTTTTTTCTGTACTGTATATACCATGTTGTCATTGTCATGCTGTTTGTTTACCACGCATGCATTTACCACTTCCCTCTATGTCTGTGTGTATGTTTGTGTGTGTGTACGTGTTTGTCTCATACAGGAAGACCATAACCATTAGGATCTTAGACCGGGAAGTGTACAATAAGCAGGCCTCCTTCTACATTCTACTTGAAAACCCCCAATGGAGACGCAGCAGAATGGAATGGACAGGTGTGAAGGCCAGTCAGCACTGAGAAGGCACTCAATGAGGTTTTATAGTGGTGGATTCTGAATCAACAGGCCATTCGCTGATCGAAATCCCATACCAGTAACATATTTAATAGTACAACACAACATAATTCACACTTGTCAGCTAAGATTTTAAAATAAATTGCGGAGCGTCTGGTGGCATCTCGTGGCAAGGTTGTAGATCGCAACCAACCAGGTAGCCAACATGTAGGAGAACCTATGGTGGCAACGAAAAAACATGAAAAAGGCAATAAAGGCAGTCAGAGCCATTGTTTGTTTTTTCCCTTTCTGGGCTGCTGCAGACATATCATGAAGACAAAAATGGCTCAATCTGAATAATGAAAACTCAATTGTTATTTTAGGTGAATTACATTACATACTAATTACTTACTAATTAAATCATATTTCTGAATAATAAATACTATTTCTGCCAAGTCTGTTCCGCTAGAGGTGAGGAATTTTTTTTTCAGCCAATTCTTATGGCTGAATAAAAGTGTTGAGTAAGTGTGACAAATTGTAATGTGATAGATTTTTAATTCTGCAGTTGACTTACAACATTATACTGAAATTGCACAAAGAACAGCCGATCCCAGATGAAACATTTAAAAATAAAATGGTTGTGAATGATGGTGAAAGAACTCCAGGAGCACTTTAGAAATCAAAAAATAATTTTAATTTGATTAAAAACAACTAAAATTATAATTGATGTTATTAATATATATTCTATGCAGATGTCAATATGACAGCCCTGACATGAGCCCTTTACAGTCAACCAGCAAACAGGTTTTAACAGGCCTGTTGGTTCAGGATCCAGGTAGAGAGAAGCTAATGTGCCACTTTCTTTAATACTTCTAAGTTCTTCCTTTCCTTTGTGTCTACTTTTCCTCCTCTCAGAGGTCTGTGCAGAAGACTCGGTGGGAATCACACCTGTCCTCCCCTTTGTTCTCCTTTCCTTTTCCCTCTGGCCTGTTCTCACATTGCCGCTCATGCTGCAGAAATGTGAAGGCAGCCGCGCTTTGAGATCTGCTCTCTGGTGGTCTTTGAAAATGGTCACATTTTTCTTCAAAGTGCTCACACAGACAACTGGATTATGGATTGGACACACACTAAAAAACACACATGCCTAGAGGTAATACCAGAGAGTGTGTGCGTTATAACTATGATGTGAATCACTGGTCAGCAAACGTCCCATCATCCCCCTAAGGAACGCCCCTTCACTTCAGGTTTAATATTCATTTTATCCCAGCCACACCATCATCAAGAAAATATCACACATTAGTTTACAGGAATTTCTTTTGAAAGGGATGGTGTATCATATATTTCACAGTATGATAAATTATATTCATGAAGTACAATACTGTCACAGGACTGCGACAAAGAACTTTATCTCTTCACATCTCTTCACATCTCTTCTTAACAAATAAAATCTGCTATCAAATAATGTATTTTTCACAATTCAGACTTCATTTTTTTTAAATAAACAACCAATGATTTAAATTAAAAAAATAAAGCCCTCAAATGATTATATCAGGAATGATAATTGCTTAAAATGGAAACCAACTTCAATCTCATCTGAACACATTATATATGACAAACAAAGCTTTTCCTGCTAGGGAGAACATTAAACCTAAAGCACCTGTTAGCTAATGATATGACTAATGATATTGTGATGTCACAAATGTATAGCCAATGCCAACGTTACATTTACAGCCATTCAAAAAAGCTAATCAGAGGAGAGTCTCATAAATATTAATGACACATGCACAAAGCAACCTGTTCTTTCTAGAACTCCAGTGAGAAGTGTGAGAGAGGAGGTGTTATCTGGTTAGGGATATCCAAACTTCAGATAAAACTCAGGAATGAAGGCAAAGATTGTTACGGTATGTCTTTTCTTTTATTACGATCTAATAAAGAAGCCATAGCACAAGGAATTGTTCACTTCTTATTCATTACCTTTTAAATACAAATACATGTGCATTTAGCAATGCTTTTCCTTTAAATCTGATGCATCTAGTAGTTTTTTTTAATATGTAGCCCTAAACCATTTTGTTTTGTACAGTAGCAACACAAAACCCCCTGTCCTTGGAGCCTTACATCCTACAAGGAAAAAAAAAACCTTTAATAATGAGAAACGGAAAAGGATCTCTCCTCCAGGATAGATGTTGTGTGCTCAGGATGAAATACGGTGCATGGGAACAGGGAACAAAGTTCAGAGCATTAAAGGATTTTTTTTTTAAATTGGGCCCTTAATTTTACATCACAAAATTATGTTCTACTCACCTAAGGTGTTTTTCGCATTTCGATTTTTGCATTTGGCGATCTGCCTTTTGGGCCTGAAGATGTCAGATGAAATGGTTTCCTATGGGCAAAGTGATGCACACCAAAACATACTTTGTTTCTAATTTATTAATTATGGTACAGTAGCACTAATAACTTGTAGGTGTGTGTTGTGTTTCAAAACATCTATGTTGTTCAGTTTTTAGTTTTTTTATATTATTGCCCAGGACTGTCATTCATTCTTCGTCCTGCCTGCTCACAGCCTTAGCTGCTCCCTTTGCAAGGAAGATCACTGCCATCACATCAGGTTATCACTCAAAAAGGTGTATGGTTAAAGGTCTTTAGCAGATCTCCAAATTGGAAAATAACACCTTGAATAAGAAGAACATAAAGTTGTGATATAGAATAAAGGGCCAAATTGAAAAGAAATTGGTCTTATCCTTTTAATCAATGACAGAATTATAAGGATTGATTGTACTTGTGAAGGACAATCAATGATCCAGCTCTCATAGGTGGCTACCCAGCACGCTGTGGCAGGGTTTGTAAATGAGAAGGAAAAACACAGGGCAGGACTCTGGGAACAAAACTGATTTAAAAAGGTACATCAGTCGGTGAACAGAATTTATAGATGGCAAAGAATTAAGAAAGAAGCCCAGAGTATCTCACGATTTCCCCAGAAGATGTTCTACAATAGGCCAGCAAGGACCTCGAAGCTTTATCAAATAATAAGATGTGGGAGGGTGTCTGAGATCAGGACTGAGAGATGGTTCCACACTAGAGGAGCCTGATAGTCTGAATAGTCCCAATAACACAGATTTGATTTTTTTCAAACGTGACCTTGGCCACTTGGTCCTAAAACAGGACATATGTGATATTTTGTAATACAATTTCAGTCTGAATGGCCAGGTCGCGTTCAACCGACCTACACGTCAAGGGAAGAAAGCAACAACAACTATGGCCAAAAACCTTGCTCTTTTCTTCTTTAATCTCCTCCTCAAAACAAAAACAAAGTTGTATTTGTGCTGGCTCCGGTGGAACAGCGACTTTAAAATTGCCAGATACTCACCACTAGCTTGCTCGCTGTGTGTTATGTCATTGTGTTCACCAATGTGAGTGCAGGATACTTTTGGGGTATTTAAAGTTCACACTGGAAATTATATAAAAGTCACATTTAATTGAAAATGTGAAAGACCTGGCAAAAAATCAGATTTCACAAAAAGGAATTGAGCATTAAGCCTGTCTGAACCTAGTCTAAGACACTCTGAGGCCCTCTAGTAAGCCGCATCACAATGAATGATAAGGAACTATGAGCTCTCTAAGATCGGATAAAGCCTGACCATTAAAAGCTTTGTAGGTGCGGAGGACGATTTAAAATAATATTCTTGATTTTAAGCCAGGCAGCCGAGCTGTGTTTTCAGGTCATGATCTAAAGAGGAGTTTATGTCCTTAAACTCAATGGGTCCACTCATTAAAATAGTTATGTGTGTCAGACAAACACACAGAGACAGTATGGCAGTGTTTGTTCATCAGGTATCGGTACTGTTTATAGTGATAAGGCCATCAAGGCAGGGGCTGGATATCACATTATCACAGTCAGGAGATCAAACACACCTCCGGGAAACAGGGAGACAGACACTATGTGATGCATTACTGCGTTTAATGTGTGTATTTTATGGTCTGATGATGGTTCTCTCTGTGCTAAATTAGCCCTGCACAGATTTTTATGATTTCAAGCCACAACCGCAGTACTTAGTCTACATGTGCCTGCTTGTGCATACATTATGCTCTGTATATGTGCATAAGTGTTTTAAAATGGACATGGTCTTCTTATGTTTAAAAAATTGCCATTGCTTTTTAGAGTAGTTTTTTTCAAAAGCATACATTTCAGCTCTTACAGAAATCCCCAGCCTTTTATTGTTCTAATATATACAAACAGTTCTGTGGAAGAAAAGTAAGTTTAGGACATATCAGGCACGAAAACCACAATTTCCAACAACCCGATCTTGAGGTTGTCAAAGTTGGCATAATGGCATGATGGAAGTTTCTTTATTGCTTTTAAATGTTGCTGTGTACTTAAAACTTGAAGCAAATTGTGAATGAAATAATTTTTTGTTTAAAATCATTCTGGCCTAGGCTTTATACATGCATTTGGCCCTGACAACACAACAGGAGTGAATATGTACAGCTTTATCTTGTTTGTAGAAGTACAGTACTATGGATATTTATTATTTGTTATCCAGACTTCTCGTGTTGTTTTGTTTGAAGTTAAGGTTGATTCAGATGACCTTGTGCTAATTGTAGTTTTTTTTTATTTGGTCTGGAGATGCCTCAGGACTGCGGGAGAGAGTTCAGTCAAGTCTGAGCTACCCGGGTGGCAGAAAGTACAGAGTGAGGAAGGAACAGTGCTGAGAGGGAAAACAGCTGAAAACACTAGTACCCTGCAGAGGGTGATGACCCCATGCATGGACACACAGAGTAAAGTGTGTGCTCATAAAGTTAAAAAAAAAATACATTCCAACATGTAACCACATGGACGCATACAGTGCAGTACGTGTGGGAACATATGACAGATTTTGTCTGACAACGTCCTTTTCTTTTATCTTCTTTTTTTTTGAGTCCACCTACTGCCCTCTGTGTGCATGTTGTCTTAGGCAATAGCACATAAAATGAACATCCACCCTGACGCTAATTAGGACATGGGCATGTGCCAAAACAACGGAAATAATTGGGAGCAATTATTTTTTCCCTGCTCATTAGTGTCAATGTGTTGGCTTTAACCATTATTAGTATATAGATTTCATCTTGAAACTTGAAAAAACTTGAAAGCTTATTATTTAAAATTATTATATATTCTTTTATTGTTTCTAATGATATAGATTTCATTAACATGTTGTGATTTGCTATGTGTGTGTAAACCATTAACCTCAAAAGGATGATCAAATATCATATGTATAGTGTCTCTCTGCCTGTGTCAGTCTCCACACGCCATATTTGAAAGTGTGCGTGTGTGTTTGCTCAGCTGAGTTTTTCCAGCCGCATGAAGAGTAGACAGTGACCTTCATTTTTTTAAATACATTAGCATAATAATTGATAGAAAAACACATTAAAAAGTGCAGAAAATTAACAATTGTGCATCAACCTTAAACATTAACACAACAGCAACTCCTTTACCAGTCAAGTGACTCAGATGTGTTATTATGTGTATTATATGTGTTATTTCAGTGTTTATGGCATCTGCTTACTTTAGAAAAAATCTAAAACCAATACATATGCTGGGCATGTGTCCAATAAAATAACCTTATATGATTTTGTTGAATAAGACTTTATTTCTGTTTCTAGTGAGTAGAAAAGAAATACATCATTGTTAATTCTCTTGATCTTGAAAAACCTTACAGCAAAGGTGTTAATAAATAAGCTCCAATAATACTTAATTAATAGAACTTATTTAAATATGAACAAGTAGTTTAATTCTTTCTGGCCATAATTCATTATATGTTCACAATTGGGTAGGTAATTCATTAAAATATGCAGTAATTAAGATCAGTGAAGTAGCAACATTAACAATACATTTTATTGAGGTATTATGGAATGGTGTCATTAACACTATCAAGTAGTACAGATCACCAAATAATGCCAATGAATTAAATCATATCTTAAATAGAGTGAGATGTGCAGATATACGTGAGCAAGATTCACATCAGTAAAGATTAATGATAATGATTATTTTTTTAGAAATTGCATTCATGTTTGGCTCAATTGCAAAAGCAAATGCGTTTTGCAAGAAATTACACGGTCCAGAAAGTACTAGAAATCTACTTAGGTACAGCAGTGTAATTTTATTAGTATTATGACACTGGCAGTGGTTGGTTAAGGTTAAGGAAAGATCATGATATTTCCCTAACATTTAAGTGAAATTATGATCTTTCCTTAACCTTAACCATAGGGGCTTTTGTTTCCCAAGAGTCAGAAGGAGGAGTCAGAGGCCTGTATCTTACGTGTCTATCCTCCCCCCCCACACACACACACACACTCTGACCTGTGACTTCAGGGCAATGTTTAACTGGAAATTTGAAAAGACGTTGCCTGTGAACATAACCCAGGCAGCCATTATATATACCAATGGTTGGGAAAACAACTGAATCAGGCTGAATCATCATTTCTTGGAGACAGAGTTCTCATTTTGTGTCGAAGTATACACTGTAATGGAACACATTGCATTGTGGGATGGTGGATGTCTTTTTGTTCCACTATGGAATGTTTTTAAGGCCACAACAGTATATATTGGATATATACAAAATCACATGAAGGCCCTTAAAGAAAAGGGCAAACTGTATATGTGATGTCCTTGATGCAGCCTTGGTCTTGCTCAACCTTTTCATCAACATCATAGCACCCTCTATCTCTTTTTCTTCAATGTTTTCCTCACATTCTGCTTTTCACTGGTTTCTTTTTTCTCTTCTCTCTGTGTCACCATTCATAATCCTCACCAAATCAAACCCATTGTCTTTTTCTCTCGCTCTCACTCTATATCCTCTCCTCTCCTTCCTTCTTTCTCCTTTCCTTCTTTTTTAGTTAAAAGCCTGTCAAGTTTTAAAAGTTCTACTTGCCCTCTGTTCATCCTCCCCCTATAGGACTTAACTGTCCATTCTTCCTCATCCTCTTCCTCCCTACCTCATCCCCTGCTGTACTGCTCAGTCCCGTCAAGGCCCTGTCTCCTCCCATCTGCTCACCTCCTGCCTGACAGAGCAGAGGTTTCCTCTCCTGCTCCTCCTCATCTTTTAATGTTCACAGTGCGCAAATTAACCACCATTACTCTTCCTCTGATGAAACAGGGTGTAAAGGTTCTCTTCTCCAGCAGTTACACATCTCCATCCTTTCTCTTTCTTGCTTTTTGTCTTTTTCTTGCTTTGTTCCACATAACTCACATGTTATGCATTAATTAGCATTAATTTATAATCATCAGAGATGATTATTCATGTCACAATATGCAAGCATTAAATACTAGGACAACTTCTCTTTAAAATATAACAGGATTTATTGCCTTCAGCATATTAATTTACAAATTTATAATACTTGAGACTGAACAAATGCTATCATATACTATAACTACTATCTACCAACTACAGGTCACAGACAAACAAACAGTAACAATAGGGGGAGTGTATGCAAAGACGGAGACTTTCCCACAACACGCAATCCGAAAACAAAGAACGAATACACAGGAAACGTGCGCAGAGTTTCCTTTGTGTCAATATGTTGTTATGTTAATACAGTTGTATGCGCGAGTGTTTGTGGCATTAAAAGGAGAGAGAGAGAGAGAGAGAGAGAGAGAGAGAGAGAGAGAGAGAGAGAGAGAGAGAGAGAGAGAGAGAGCAAACGCTGTGCTATGCTCAAATCATCTGATCGTATTTAACAATGTGTAAAAATACACATGTGAGAAATACAGAGTGAAACTCAACTCTGACTGGGGAAACAAAAGTAAAACAAGTTAGTGAAACATGGCAGGTTAAATAAACCAATATGTGAAATAAACAATTGAAACAAGAACAGGTTAAACAAAATAAAATCAGGAACAGACAATAAAACAAGCAAGTGGAAAACAAGTAGGTGAAATAATAAACTAAACAACTAACATTCACTGGCCAGAAGATAACCTCCTACAGTGATTTCTGGAGTTGCATAGATTTGGAGCTCATTGATCCGGCTTTGGCGAGACGGAGCTGCAGCATCCTTTGCTACAGTCCAGTGTTAGCGTCGGCTAGTTTCTCTCACTGTCCGTGGAGGAGGGAGAGAGTCATGACGGGAACAAGAGAGGGAGAAAACTACGTTCTCTGTCCTTCTTCTTAACAACTTGCTTCAGGTGGAGCTGTCAGAATCCTGCTTGATTAGGGTTTCTGTTTTGAGTAAGCTACTCAAAAGAATACCTTGAAGCTACAGGCTCCAGGGGGGGCTTGTCCTTCCTGTTGTAAAGGAAATTGATTGTCTTTGGGGCCCATTTGGCCAAGCCCTCATTGATAAGCTTCAGGCTTGGCATGTAGACGTGAAATTTAGTTTTGATATGATTGCTTCGGCACAAAACACACACACACACACACACACACACACACACACCTCCGCTCAGCACTTATCAATCACTTTTTCATCTCAAGAGACAGACACACTTTCAAAGTCAAAGTCAAAGTCAAAGTCAATTTTATTGTCAATTTCTTCACATGTACTTGACATACAAAGGAATCGAAATTGCGTTTCTCACTATCCTATGCGTTTACATGTACAACATCAAAGTGCAGGTGCGCAAGACGAGACAATCCTAAACTAACGATACAACAACAATGGTAAAGTGCTAAACTAAAACTAGAAACAAACAAACATGTATGACAGGACAAGACATGAGTACCCCAAGACAAGACATAAGTAGTATGGAGTGAAAGGACAAGTTCAACAAGATAAAACAAAACAAGACAGTACTGATTGTCCCAGTTATGTGCATTATGAGGTAGTTGTTGTAATGTAATGACTAGTGCAATAACAATATATATAGATATAAATAAACAAGCAGCAGGTGTGTGCAAATTTTTGCATGTGCAGAGTCAATTTAGGTGGGTGTGTGTGTGTGTGTGGGGGGGGGGGGGGGGGCAGTCCAGTGACCTAGTGCAGAGTAGATTTAGGTGTGTGTGTGTGTGTGTGTGGGGGGGGGGGCAGTGTGTGTGTGTGTGTGTGGGGGGGGGGGGACAGTCCAGTGTGTGTGTGGGGGGGGGGGGGGGGCAGTGTGTGTGTGTGTGTGGGGGGGGGGACAGTCCAGTGTGTGTGTGTGTGTGTGGGGGGGGGGGGGGGGGGACAGTCCAGTGACCTAGGTCACCAGCCCGGTGTTCCTTCTGGCTGGGGCTGGGGGTGAGAGGGAGGAGGGGAGAGAGTTCAGCAGTTTCGTGGGTGGGGAGGGGAGAGAGTTCAGCAGTCTCACGGCCTGGTGGAAGAAGCTGTTCGTGAGTCTGGTGGTGCGGGAGCGGAGGCTCCTGTACCTCTTTCCGGAGGGCAGGAGGCTGAACAGACTGTGTGCAGGGTGACTTGTATCCGTGGCAATTGTGATAGCTTTGCGGCTGAGGCGGGTGGTGTAGAGATCTTGCAGGGAGGGTAGTGGTACACCGATTATCCTTTCAGCTGTTCTCACGATGCGTTGCAGAGCGTTCCTGTTGTAGTCAGTGCAGCTCCCGCCCCACACGGTGATGCAGCCGGTCAGGATGCTTTCGATGGTTCCTCTGTAGAATGTCGTCATGCAACATGCTGTAAAAATAAAACAATAATAAAAATAAACAACCAGATATTCAAGCTTAAAGAGAGTAATTATTTGACTGACATTCATATAATGTCCAGAAAAATAATTCCATATGAATGTTGCCCTGCTGTCTATGTAAACTTTTTCTAGCAACTTTTTATTTGGGCATTTAAAAGTACAGTGCTTAGTTTCTGGCAGCATGTAGTGGCAAAGTTGCAAAAAGTTGTAACCAAAGCATGTTGGAGAAATGATGGTAGCCAAAAATAAAACAAGCAAAAAAAAAAAATGAAAGGCTGCCTCTAGGGCCAATGTTTGGTTTGTCCATTCTGGACTACTGTAGAAACATGACAGGTTGCACCTCCTCAGTGGTGAGCGAGTTACTTTACAACTGTAATGCATTATTTATTACTTGTTAGTGTCATTTCAAAGTAATTTGTTACATTCCAATATTTGTATTTAACATGTAATCAAAGCATGTAAGCGAAGCAAAAACAATTTATGAGTTTTCTGCTGTTCTCTTTGTATGCTCCAGCTTTATACTGGAGCTTATTTTGAATGGACAACAAATCAGGAAAGAGGTAAAGAAGGGATTAAGAGAGAGGGGGAGGGGGAAGGAATACATCAGGGCGTTTTAATATTGTAAAGCAGAGACAACAAGGAGGCAGAAGATCAACATGAAAGGAATGATCTAACAAGGTCTAACAAGAATACTTCTAGTGCTACAAGCAGGTAGATTATTTTTAGCTGCTCACTTTATTGGCAGTAAACTTAATGAAAATGAATTCAAATAACATATGTATATTTTAAATATATCTCTGCTGTAAAGCACATTAACTTGTTTTTACTTGTATCGAGCTGCAAAGCTCGAAGGACTAGAAGGAGCTAGAAGGACACCAGAAGCAGGGAGGAATAATGATGAATGGTACAGACAATAGCTCTGACAGGAAGCAGCATCTTACTCTTCACCCCCAAACACACTCATAATATATACACACACATACAGATACTGCTCAGTTACGTTCATCAAACAGGTTTAGTTATAGGATATCAATTAGGTTCATTAGAACACATTACATTATGTTTAATGATGTGTGTGTGTGTGTGTGTGTGTGTGTGTGTGTGTGTGTGTGTGTGTGTGTGTGTGTGTGTGTGTGTGTGTGTGTGTGTGTGTGTGATTCATTATGAATTCAAGTTAAGTAAAGAGGAAGCATGAAGGGCATGTGAGATATTATTACAGAAGTCTATGGAGTGAAAATATCTTTTGACATATGAAGAACTTCCTGAGTTGTAACCTGTGCCTAATGTGTAAAACAAACAACAGGTAAGCGACACCAGCTATGAAATATAATTATGGTTGTCACGGTGATATAATACCATCATTAGCGTGATTACATCCTGTCTAAGCTCTTAAAACTGAATATTCATCTAACCCATCACGCCCTGCATTGGTACAGCCATCACATGACCTTGTGATAGTCATTTTAATTAATAATTATATAAACAATTGATTTGAATGATGAATCAGTAGCAGCTTGAATGTCGGTCTGATGAGGAATATCACCCTCCTGCATTGAATAGTACTTACACATGGTATAATGTTTTTGAAGGTTTTTGAAAAGTATATATTAAAGTTTACTTACCCCAGATAGTAAATTTCATTTTTTATTTGTTGAAAATTTTTGAAAATTCATAATAAAAGACAACCTTCATTGCAAGACAGAGATGCTCACATGTCAAATATCCATAAACAAAAGGGTCTGACCTCATAAGTTGTATGTCTTTCCAAAATAAAAGCCGCCCTTACACACCTAACTATAAAAACATAGATTTTATATGACAGCTTTTTAGAAAAAATAACATAAAGGGATTGTAGCCATATGACAACACTGTGCAATAGAGGGTTAATGGTCAGAACTGTTGAGAGGATGTGATGTCAAAACTATACCATCACTACCCTCCATTCACAGCCATCCAACTCAGCCAATCAGGTAAGAGGCTCATTAATATGAATGAGACAGACATAAAATTACATGTTTGTTCTAAAACTAAGAGATGAGCTGGAGATGGAAGATGGAAAAACTTTATTGAGATGATTTATTTTTTCTTAAAACCACTACTAGAGACCTATTAATGTGTTTATATAATATGTATTGACCTCTCATGTCAGTGCTGCAGCAGGCTGTTTGGTTAGTGCCTGTGAGGCTGCGGTTGTTCCTTTCCTTGATTCAGTCCTCATTCTGCAATGATGAGCCAGAACTGAGCTGGGCTGTTGATGGCGGAGTTAACTTTGAACTGGTTCTGGCAGAAATTTGCATGCACATGTGTGTGCTGTAAGCTCTATGCTGTGACTCCACTGGGGAACAAATGACCAAAGAGCTGGGGCAGACCCACAATGCACTGGCATATAATGGAAGGCAATGGCATGGATAACCATTCCCCCATGGAAAATTTGATCACTGGTGATCTCTCTCTCTTTCCCTTTGCTTTCCCTCTCCCTCCCTTTGATTCAAACAGTGACTTCAGACGCTACAGTGAAACTCAATTACTGACACACACCACAAAGAGAAGGGAAGTGAAAGGGGAGCTGTGTGAGGGATAGTGAGATGACAGAGAGAATGGAAGCAAATTTTTAACCAATTCTATGGTCTAACAGTTCACAGCAGTATTAATTAAACAAAGATGTGAGAGGAATCACTTTCATGATTCTAATATTTACTTCTGTTTAATTCAAAGATTTGTGTCTTGCAACTATATTGTTTATTCATCTTTCTGAATGTTTAGTTCAGAACACAGCCTTTCCCTGCTGACTCTGTTTGTCTTTACGCCGCTCTATTTTACTGATGCTCTTGGCCCAGTTGTATAATTAACATCCAAAACCTACACCATTACAAAACCTGACAGTCGTTTGTTGCTGTGCTGTTTGCAGAGGAACAGCAGCAGGTAGAGGTGGAGGAAGAGGAGGCACTGACAGGAATGGATGAAGAGGAGAGGCGCATCGCGGAGATGGGCCGCCCCATGCTGGGAGATCACGTCAAACTGGAGATCATCATAGAGGAATCGTATGAGTTCAAGGTAAGATGGGCTGTGTGTTTGTTGCAGGTATGATTAGATTTCCATCATTCCATCAGGCATAGATGCGACACGAAAAAACTCACAATCCTTTCCTCTGAAACCTTTCTGATTCATATGAATATGTAATTGTGTGTCCTTTCCTTGCCATCCCTCTCCCACGCAGACCCTTAAGACAAGTGTTGATGTAATTACCATAGATATTACATTTTACATGTGTATGTGTGTGTGTGTGTGTGTGTGTGTGTGAGTGTGTGTGTGTGTGTGTGTGTGTGTGTCTGTATGTGTGTCTGTACTAATGCATGTTCTTTAGTGGTGTTCCACCTACATGCTCACTACAGACACACAATTAACAACACCCAGTAATAGCTCAGCACTTGACAGGATGCTATACATTGTCAAGTAGTTGTCTACATTTAAGTGTGTAAGAGTTAGTGTGTGTGTGTGTGTATGTGTGTGTGTGTGTGTGTGTGTGTGTGTATGTGTGTGTGTGTGTGTGTGTGTGTGTGTGTGTGTGTGTGTGTGTGTGTGTGTGTGTGTGTGTGTGTGTGTGTGTTTGTGTGCATGGTTCCTTTTGTAGTCTGAAGTACTGCCCATCGGCAGAGGACATCTGATGTAAGAGTGAAACATAATTGAAAAGAGTTAGGAGACAAAAGCAGTTAAAGTGTATTCACAGAAAGTTTACTTGTAAATTGTTTCTTTCAGCAATGAAACAAAAGAAATGACTAAGAATAAGACAAATAACAAATACATGAGACAGAGAAAACTGGTGGAGAGTGTTCCAAGCTGAATTGGGTTTTCAAGGCAGTCATATTGACATAAAATAGAGGATAAACAAAGGTGTTAATTATGATAATAATGAAGGTTCTATTCTCGTCAAACAGAATCTGGATGCTTCTGGCTCACTGGAAGGCTCTGTTGCACTAAATGGAAGGAACCTTTATTAGGATCATTGGAAACACCTTTGTTGTCAAAATGGTCATTAAAAAAATACTTTTGGTTGTAGAGTATATGCAGCCATATATAGTTTCTATGCACAGGAAAATTCTCACTCTTCCTTCTTCATTTTCATCCCACTTTCCCACTGTTATTTCTACTTTTCTTCCTGTCCTCCTCCATGTCCTCGATTCTCTCCTTCCTTCCTTTCTATCATCATAGCATAGTAATCGTATTTCTCTTTTTTTATTCAAAAGGGATAAACTGACAAGTTTAGCAAACATACAAACACTCATTCATGCACACACACACACACACACACACACACACACACACACATCACACACTAATTAGCAAAGCAGTAGGAATTCTCCCTCCTTTTCTCTCCAGCTCAGACGGAAACTGGGATGCTAATTGCACCTTAGTGCCTTGCTGCTGCTGTGGACACACATATGCACACACTCACAGACCGACACAGACATGCACACACAACTAGGTTTACTTTGCCTCTATGTGGATTATTGATTTACTCTGCAAGGTTTTTGTAATTTTTCCTAATCTGTGCTGCTCTGTTAATTTCCTTTTTTTTTCACTGGTGTGTTTTCCTTTTATCACCTCATAGTTCATTACTTAAGTCTCAACCAGAATGGCATGAAATAAAAAGCTGAATATATATGTCACCAGTACTGTATATATGCCCCAGTGATAAACCTCAGTTGAGTGTAATGGACATTCACGAGGTAGACCCATAATTAATTTCACTCTAATAAATCTCGTATTTCTCTCTTTCTCTCTCACTGACAGTTACTAATACATAAACATGTCTCTGTCACAGTTTAATGATAGATTTAATGATAGTATCATTAATAATGATCATATTTTTGATTCTTAAAATGAACAACACATTCTCCATAAAGCTATTTTTTAGACCCCCCCCCCCCCCCCGGGGAATTTCAGACAGATTTCTTAACACTATTAAATTGCAAATGTCTAATTCTGGCAAATAAATTATGTTACTAAATAAAGTAATGACCTGAACACGCTCACACACTTGATTCCAATCATACTAACAATAAAACGTTGGTCTGATCATTATGTTTTCCTCTTTGCTGTTCACCAGAACACAGTGGACAAGCTGATTAAGAAGACCAACCTGGCTCTGCTTGTAGGAACCAACAGCTGGAGAGACCAGTTCATAGAAGCCATCACTGTGAGCGCAGGTAAGTCCAATGGAGAGGTGTGTGTGTGTGTGTATTCAATGTGTACGTGTTAATCAATTTAATACTTCAGGCATTCAGTGCTGAGTTTAATTTATCTGGATCATCTGAGGTGGTTAAACAAAGCAGATGTGTGTATTTGCCAGCGTGGTGCATGTGTGCAGGGCATAAATTATATTTCATATGAACTGCTGAAAATTATCAGAATCCTAATGTTGATTGTTGTGTGTTGCTACTTTATTGATGTAGATTGCATCAGATACTGTAATGGCTGACAGTGGTTAAAAGAAGTGATTTTATAGTTTCTTGGAGACAGTTTTCTGTGTGTGCATGCTTGAGTGTGTGTGTGTGTGTGTGTGTGTGTGTGCGCCAGCATGTGTCTTTGTCCTGAGAAGTGGACTGGCCAAGTTTGACAATCACTGACCAGATGGGAGATGCATGCTGAGAGTGATTGTGAATGTTTCAGCCACCACAAAAATCAGAAGAACAAATGCATACATGTGTGGAGGGGACGAAGAGGGTTTGAGAATGAGAGCCATATATAGCATGAGATTTCACGTTAATGACAAGAGAAACTACAAGCCTAGATGATGTTACTGTCCCATTAAGGATAAGAAGACATGTGAACAGTGACAGGTAAGGAAACCTGCTGTAAAAGACAATATATCTTACAAGCAGGGGGAGAGAGAGAGAGAGAGGGAGAGAGAAAGACTGAGAGAGAGGCAGAGAGAGCGCGAGAGAGCGACAGAGAGAGAGGCTTATAAAATACAGTGAACACTGATTCATGCAAAAACAGAAATATGATGCATGAAGCATGAAAAGGGAAACAAGGTAGCAAAAGTAGTGGGTGAAACAAACCAGGTTGAAGGACCTAAAAAAAAGAGCCTTTCTGTGTCACTGTAGAACCCTCATAGGTCATTGGTTATTACTTGCCCTCTGGAGGCAAAACTGCATTACTGCAGCTCAAAAAAGAGGAAAGAGTAAACAGTACTGTGGTATTCACCTGTCGATAAAAAACTGAAGTTTCTGCTATGTAGTTCACATTCATTCAAAAAAATAGTACAAAATCAACAACAAAATCACTCAATCACTTTAGTGCCTTCAAATAACTTGAGTATGTGTGTTTGTTTGTGGTTTAGTTAGCCAGCCTGTCAGCTGGGCTGGGCTGATGCCATTAATTGAAAAGGCCTGTCTTCACACTCTTATCTGGGATTAGCTTGTCTAAGCTGACAGAATGGTGTGTGTGGTGTGTGTGTGTGTGTGTGTGTGTGTGTGTGTGTGTGTGTGTGTGTGTGTGTGTGTGTGTGTGTGTGTGTGTGTGTGTGTGTGTGTGTGTGTGTGTGTTTGTGTGTGTAAAAAAAGAGAGAGCTGTAAAAAGGCCAGTGCAGTAACCACTAAAGAATTAGCTTTTGTGTTTGGGACACACACTGTCTGTCTCACACACACATACACAAACACACACACACACACACACACACACACACACACACACACACACACACACACACACAGGTTTCTAGGTTTCATAACGATTTAAAACATTAAAACACTTTGCTCAATTGAACTGTAGCACACATACACACAGATGCAGACGTTTGGCAAACTGAATCAAATTCAAAACCAGATCAAACTGGATGTTAATTGTTTTTTTAAGTCCTTTTAAACCCAAAGACGATTGGATTTGGTGAGTTGAAAGTGTTTCTAGATTAAACGCTGATTGGATGCTTACAGATCAAACTGGCAACTGATTGGGTAGACAGGTATCCAACTGCAAAGCAACATACCGGGGTAGAAACAGGTTGGTAAATTGTAACTCTGCTCTCTTTGTTTGTTGAGAAAGGGGAATTAAAGTGTGTAAGGAGAGGGAATGCTATTAGATTAAAAAAAAATAATAAAAAAAACATTGAGGTAGTAATACTTGCTGAGAGAGAAGGAAAACAAGTGTTGATGAGGTGTAAAAGTAAGTTAATATTTCAATTACTAAGGGGGGGGGTCTATGCGGAGTGGGCGGGACCTCAGCAAGCCTGGATGCTGAACTCCCTGTATGATTCGTCTTAAGGCATCTCATTTTGATTTACACAATTTTCTAGGCCTGCTTATTTTTCACTGAAGTCACAGGGGTCTGGAGCCAATCCCAGTAAACATTGGGCAAGAGGCAGCATACACCCCAGACAGGTCACCAGCCTATCATGGGGCACACACACCATTCACTCACACACTCATAGCTATGGACAATTTAGAATCTCCAATTAACCTCAGCATGTTTTGGGACTGTTGGAGGAAGCAGGAGAACCTGGAGAGAGCCCACACAGACACAGAGAGAACATAAAACTCCAGACAGAAAGGTGGTCCCAGACCAAGGCTTGAACCTGTGATCTTCATGCTAAAGTGCAATTAGCATCCATGCTGTGCTATCCACTGATCCACTGTGTCCCCTATTTGAAAGACCAGCAGCCGCTGCTACAAGGTGTGCAGCATTAATATGCAGTGAGTAACTGTGACATGAAGACAGCATGTAGCCTTTCACCTAGGTGTTTGGTTAGAGCTGCAGGGAGCTGAGATCAATCTGAAATCAATTACATCTGTGTCCATTACCCTCAGCTCCCATTGTCTTGGTTGATGAGACACGGCATGGTGTGCAACTGTTTGACGTTTCCTCTTTCGGCTACGTCAACATGATGGAGTTCAGAACAAACGCCTACTCATGTGGCACCAACTATGTCACTGCAATGCCTGAAAACACAATTCTCTCCCCGAGAGATGCTGTGTGCAGTTTCTCAGCTTATCTCTGCACAGTTCGTTCACACTGAATATAGATGGAGTGATAAGACTCCAGTCGCACTTAGCCCGAATTTCAGTTGAACTGATGCTATCTATTTCCCTTTGCCCCATTTACTGCACCGCCTCACTCACACACACTTTTCCTTTGTGGCCCTTCAATTAATTACCAAACACAAGAGAGAGAAATGTCAAAGGTTAATTACTCCTCCTGTGGAATTGAAGTGTACTGGAGGCAACAAGGAAAAATTGACATGAGGCCAGGAATCATCTCCTCTAGGGTTGGATTCAGTCATGGATGGAGAAATAGGTGGGTGGGTAGATGGTTGGAAGAGGTGGCTGCTGGGAATAAGAGTAGTAGAGAGATAAGATAAGAGAAAAGAGGATAGACTTATTTTCCAAAATGTCTCAAAGAGTAACAGAATCTATTGGAATTATTGTTTCTAATGTTATGAGCCGGTTGAATAGGTGTTATCACTGGTTATCAGAAGGGCCCTGCTGCACCTGCTGGGTAGATGCTTACTGGATAAGGGCCATAAAGTGGTGCCTCTTTAAGAAAATAGTTTAGTTTGAAACACAAAGTGACACTGTTTTCTATTTTACAGAATTGTCCTATATTTCAAAAATATTTATATCATATATTTTCTTTATAAAATATTTTTATCAGTGCTGCATCTTTTTTCATTAAACATTTTGATTGAAGATTTTATGAAAAAATATTTCATTAGTTAAATGATGAACATTATATTTCTGTAATCCTAAAAAAAATCGATTTACTATTAAAAAGGCAACAAATAAACAAGATTTCATGTAAAAATCAATGCCTGGTAAAAACTGACAATCTTGCATCACAAAGGGAAAATTAGCTACAGTATTACTGCCTGTCAGATAGGAAGAGAGAAAGGGAGAGAAGAAAAAAAAATAAACAATAATCTATATAATCTCTCAACAAATCAGACTAAGCAATTTATAATCTGAGATTCATATTCAAGGGGATTTTGTGCTGTTCTTGTGGATGCACAATGTACATGTGACACACAGCTTACACACCCAGCACACACTTACACTTACACACAATGAACCCAAATTGAGACATGCTGTAACTTGGCAGCTCATCTCTTCAAACACAATGCTGATTTAACAAGGTTTATACAAGTCCAGGGATGCTGTCACTGATATAGTGTTGGATTTATGTGACCGAAAACTATCTTATCTAATCTCATCTCTCTCTTTCTGTCTCTTGTCCTCTCTCTCTCTCTCTCTCTCTCTCCTGCTATCATCCTGCCAGGCTCTCTGTTATCACTTCTCACCTTTCAGATGGAAATGAATCTTAGAATCACTATAAAAGAAGCCTTAATTACTGCTTCTTGACCAAAGACAATATGAATTAATTTTTGTCTCTTTTCTCCTCATTAGAAGTGTTGAATCAAGATCTCTGTGTTTAGAAACCCTGAAGTATAAACTGTAGTTTTATCAGTTGATCAGGGGAGATTGTAGATTTGGAGCAGCTTTTCTGCTAAAATGGCAGCCATGAAACAACATTATATAAGACATAAATTCTGCCAAGACTTAAGGTCACCATCGTCATAACACCAATTTGGCACTCTGAAGTGCATATATGGACACACATGCACACAAGCTGCTGCAGAGAGCATGACCTTCAACTCAAAGCTAGAAACAGCTAATAATGTGTTCTGAAATGTCAGAAATTTGTTGTGTGTTTGTGTGTCTGTGTGTGTATCTGTGTGTGTGTGTGTGTGTGTGTGTGTGGTGTGTGTGTGTGTGTGTGTGTGTGTGTGTGTGTGTGTGTGTGTGTGTGTGTGTGTGTGTGTGTGTGTGTGTGTGCCTGTGTATGTGTATGTGTGTATGTCTACACTGACCTGTTTTTACTGTAGATGTGTCTCCTCTTGTTTGTTGCATGGCTAATGGAGAATTTTCTCCTGATAAGCTAACGCAAAGAGATGGGAAGAGATAATGTGTGTGTTCATCTTTGTGCAGTTGGAAACACACAGTATGAGTATGAAGTCACATGATGATGATCTATAAGCTGTTATTTACATAATATTGCTTGGGAGCATGCATTCGTTTTTTATTCTATGTGGTGTTTCCTTTTATTGCAAAAGGAAACATGTTAAGAGACTGTTTGATCACCTTAATAATTCCTTGTGTCCATACTGGCTATGAAAAAATCCCTTCCTAATGTGACAGCTCATTTAGAAGAAATCAGTCCATATTCTGTAAAAATGTATTCTAAAGCTTACTTGAAGCTAGCCTGTGCCTTTAGCAGTGTGAGCCAAAAGCAAGACTTGGGTCATGCAGATAATGAAAGAATCAGGAGAGACAAGTTTATTCTATGCTAGATGGACCTGGTAATGGAAGGAGATGGTGGTATTTTGTGTGGCTGTTGCCTGGAATAGCAAACAAACAATGGAGCACTCAACAAGCAGCACAAAGTCTTTGATGGAGGAAGAATTCCATTTAATGCTGCTCCATCTCACAGACCATCTTTTAATAGCCTATTATTTCTGCTGCTGGCATAAAGTGGTTAAGGTTCCATTGCCGCCAGTTGAAATAGTTTTTGTCTCAATATTCTACTAGTAGTTTTGTGCATAAACACATTCACTGAACAATTGTTTGGGTGGGCATGAACTGAATATTCTGTATGTTGCACTTAATGAACATTAGTAAGAATTTTTTCATTCTGATGGCTGTGAACGGCACTCGTAGAACTTCTTTCAAGAGGGTGCCAGATTTTATTAGATCCTTCCAGGTGAAATCCCATCTAAAACTCACAATAAACAGACCTTAATATGTAGCTGAAAACCATCTGATCTGGCAGCAGCTGTCATTCCTGTCACACTAACATAAAACACAGAGCAACAGCCAGGAGCATGGAGGAAGGCAGCACCACAGCTATGACCATTAACACTATTTATTGGAAAAAGTCAGTACTGACCCAGACTGAACCTTAAGGACTACAGTCCTGGTTTTATTTTCAGATTATTTTATTTTTTCTAATGTTTTGTGAATATACAGGGTATATAGGGTAAAATATGCAGCTGCTACTAATGTGGGCTAAATGGATGGAAACAGAGTGTTAGGAAATTTAGATGGCTGTCACCTCAATACTAAACCATTTTTGGATAAGGATTAAACATTGGATACGGAGATGAATCTGACACATAGTTTCAATGTTAAAATTGATAAATAATCGTATCTCTTTTGTTGTATAAATGCTGTGAAAATAATTTTTAAAAATAGCTCACATAAAAAAAGTAATCCAAAGCACTGTGATTCGGACATAACTTGAAACCTGACAATGGGCTCCCACAATCTGGCTAATCCAGCTAGCTAGAGTACGGCTATATCAGAGCATAAGGAAAATGATCTACAGTTTGACACCATCTCAGTTACTGTACAATCTTCCTGAATTGTCAATGCAAACTGTAAAGCCCATTGGGGGCAAATCTGTGGTATGTGATTTTAGGCTATACAAACTTTTAAAATGTAATCCTTAAACAAAAAAAATGTAAAGTTTAAAAAAATGATATGACATGTCTTTAAGGTGGGAATCTTCCTGATTTTCGCCATCCATTTCCACATAGGATCGACAAGCATGCAACTTTGACATGGAATGTAGTCTGTCTTCAGTCAGTGTTTTCCTTATCCTTCACAAACTAGTTTAAGTTGACTAAACCATGTCAGTTTAGTACATATTAATTGCATTAATGTCAACTCATAAATAGAAACTAGACTGGGCCTAATGTTTGGATCTGGGACATTTAAACACACTCTTCTCTGAAGAACATGTTCCTGTTGAACTAGACTGTTTGACTGAGAGTGCAGGCACAAAATCAATGTAAAGGAAATCAAGGGAAAATGGACTGTTAGGAGAGAGAATGAGAGTAAGTGTGAGAAAGATAAAAGAAAGAGATTGAGGTGCATTTACTTCACACTCCACTGCCCTCTAATTACTGTCCCCATTGTTCACCTGCCCTTATGCGTGTGTTTATTTACGGACATATTATACCAGAGAGAAGCAAATTAAGTTGTAAATAAGATGGCCCATTGAAAGAGGAGAACCACAAAGAAATGGCCATGTTGCACTGAAGTAGCTGATATTTGCATTCTCCAGCTATAAAAGTGTCAATCTTTTTAGTGCATCACAAAAAACAATTTTTTCTTCAAAAAAGCTGCACACTGCAGGGCAAACATTACTCAAACAGGAGTAAAAAATGCATTTAGGGACTAAGAAGAAGAAGGTAAACATGGGATTGAGTCACAATGAAAAGACTGTGTCCTTAGTAATGAGGATATATTTAACTGTGCGTGTTAGCTAAGGTTTGAATACAGTACCAGTCAAAACTGTCCAAATGTTTGATTGGTACATAAGAGACTTTAGATATGTGGCCTTGCTATGGGACCAAGTCCTCCTTGATCCACTGTGGGTTAGATTTAACCTAATTTGTATTACACACTGAATAAAAGCGTCTGCTGAATAACTAACTGTACGTTTGTTTCTGTCGCCCTCATTGTGCTGCAGCTCACTTCATGACCTGTCTGTCCTTGTGTTGCACAAACTAATTTGCATCCTTTAGATACAGTGAATGGCTGATTCACTCAGTGACTGATTATTTGTAGACTGATTGGCTTGTCAAAAGACAAGCTGAAATTCACTATTGGAGCTCATACGTGGGTGTGTGCATGCGGGACAAAAGGCTGTTATCAGTCCCTTCTAATCAAAATGATGACCCTGGACCTTCAGCATTTACAAAGGAATGTTAAAACTTCCTAACAATTGTATTTTCATCTTTTGACAAAAAATTCAGCTACATGTATGTTATATATGTGTTTAAATTTCTCCAGTCTGTGTCCACATTACAGGCAGACAAAATGGAGCATAAATATAATCATGAGCATGTCAGCATTAGATCTGACAGACACACACAACACAGTCAGTTACACAGCTGTCTGTACAGTTGAAATAAACTGGTATTTGTTTGATTAGGGATTGTAGATACGTCTAAAAATATGGTTATTATACACAGTACAGTAGAGAGATTTATTTGTTTTCATACAAACAGACCAGAATAGGATTTGAAGATTATGGACACCTCTTTAAAAATGCAGTGCAAGACCAGCCGGGCTCTTATAATTGAACTTCTAGTTATTTTTGACACTCACAGCTGCTTATTTAAAACTGGGCACGAAGATGCATGAATGAATGACAGGACCTCCATTCTGATTCACTACTGTGTGTGGGTTCGTATATGTGTGTGTGCACATGCGCATTTGCTGAAACAATCCTGCTGGCTAGTTACATGAATGTGGAGCATCTCAAGTGATTGAAATCATGATTTTAAGGGCAGAGAGAGAGAGAGACCATTGATGTGTGTATGAGTCAGATTAGATATTTCTCCACTTTTATTTATTATTGTTTGGGAGATTAAAAAAAATAAAATAAAAAAATAAAAAACTAAACTAAAAACTATCGATAAAAAGACAGATCTCACACATGCATACAAAATGGAGTGATGAGACTGACAATGGCATTTAGAGCATAACATGGTGTTCTAGTCGGAGGGAGATTTAGAGGAATGAAGCAAGAAAGTGACAGAGAGTATTCAATTATATAAAGGCTATATCAGCAAAATGTGACCATGGATGAGAAGAGTGTGTATTAGAGAGAGAGAGAGAGAAAGAGAGAGAGAGAGTGAAAGAATCATGGATAACCAATTTATCACTATAACGCCTTACTGATCATGGAAAAAAAGAGGTAAGGGAGAGAGTGTGGATAAAAAGCGAAATAAGACAGATAGAGAAGGGAGGGTGACTCAGGGAGATTCATGTTATGAGGGAGCAATGATTGTGGAGTTGTATTTTATAAGGCAAAATATGTTGTATTTAACGAAAACCATGAATTTTTATTAACCTTAACAGAATTGGTGACAAAATCCTGCACTCATGCTGACCACCTCCCTATGACTAGTGCATAATATCTACAGTAAATATAAAACATTGCTATAGAAAAAAGAATCGGAAGCAATTACATTTCTCGTATGAAACACTACTGTACCATCTATCTTGATATTTTATTGTTGCTTATAACAGAAGGCCTTCATTCAAAGTGTCATCAGCTGCAATAGACTGCATGTGGAAGACCACGGCAACACACTCCAATAAATAAAAGCCTTAACTTGAATCAGGCAAAAGCAAAACCACACAAGGAGGAAGTAAAATCACACACAAATCTTCCTTTAAGGAAAAAGGGCTGGAAAGCGAAAAACCAAACAATTTGGTACAAAGACAAATTGGCACAGAAGGAAGGGGAGGCAGTAGGTTTGCATGACCCTCAAGAAAATTCTGACTTTGGTCAGGTTTTTGAAATGGATCCAGTTATACTTCTCATTGTTAAATTAATGCACCTTGATAATGCGATTGGAAATGGAATTTCTTCACCATGTATACATCTTAAGACTGAAGCTAAACAATGTTTGAGCATATGCATATACAGAAAAGTCACCAGATATACACGTGATATGGCCATATTAACCACTAAAACAACAGATAGATTCCATTTTACAGTTCCTCCGTTTTCCAGTTGCTCCTAAACTGAGACAAGGATGGAAGTAAAAAAAAACACATTAAGCTCTGCAATGTACTGACTAACTAAATAATAAGTGAGGGGAAGACACTGAGACACAGCCAGGCACAATCAGGGCAGGACTGACAAATAGGCAGGAACATGAAGGCAGGATGTGGAGGGTTTAACAATGAGAGGACAGGTAGGTAAAAAAAGAAGAAAAATCAAGAAATAACAGCTAAAAAAAACATCGAAAAAAATCACCTAATAGGCAGAGCTGGACATGACACTTCTTCACACTTATACTTAGGCCAAGATAAAGACAGACTGATTTACATTTTTTCTTCAGATTTTTAAAAAAGTTGTATTGCCTTCTCCAAGGAGGCATTGTTTTCTGTTTTGTTTTTTGTCTCTGTGTATGTTTGTTTATCTTATGGAAAATCTACTGGATCATTTTTCGTCAAGTTGAATTAACCAAGGATGAACCCATTACAATTTAGGGTGAATCCAACTTATGAATTTTGAACAATGATTGTTTTAGTGTCTGTGTAGATTCTCATTTGTCCAGGTCATTGTAGTGTCAAAGGAGTTACTTGCAAGCAACTGGATTTCTTCTTGTAGCTTGAAGACGTTTCACCTCCCATCAAGAAGGCTTCTTCAGTTCTGGCCTGATGCTGGAAACTAGGAGCTTATATCTCTATCTTCACTTCACACCTTGAAGTGTGACTTATGCGACCATTGTTATGAGAGTGTTGTTTACAGTTCCACCCAGTGATCCAGAGATATAAGCTCCTGATTTCCAGCATCAGGCCAACTTCTTTGACAAGATTGTTTTAGTGGTTATTATTGGCTCCTGTCCAACTGCACTAGAGTTGCCATAGTAACAACACCAAATGAAAGTTTATGATGACATGATTCACTGTAGATTTAGGCTTCCACATTTTTTAAATAAAATCTTCCTTATTTTGCTCCAACAACTTCCTGTGGGACTCTATAAACATTTTCTCTTTTTCCTGAGGGTAACTTTTACGATGAAGGAAGTTTCTTTTAATACATGGGAGTCTAAAAACACCCTGAGTGTTAAAGTGTTAGGTAGAACTAACTCTTAGGGAAAAAAATCAACATTTGAAGGAGATCTTTGTAGGATGATAGATGTACATCTAAAAGTGATAGTATATTGGTTAGTGTACCCTTTTATGGTATTAAAATATTAAGGATCACCAAAGTCAGCTCTGCTTACGATGGAGCATGATTATTGTATGGTTGTTTTGTTTATTTGAATGGATCACCAGTTCCTAAAAGGTTAATTTGGTGGATGGATGAAGCAGCAGAAATCAGTGAGAGATCAGGGCTTTCACTTGGAATTGGTCTTTCTGTGTTTTATTGTAAACAGGTCATTTAATGTATTCATTCAAGTCATTTATAAATGGAGCAGACCATCGGCCAGCCACAAAGAGGAGAGCATAGACTGCTGATGGGGTGTGCATATGAGCGCGCATGTATCTCTTTCGATGAGCGAGCAAAAGTAATTTGAATTTCATGTTTCAACTGCTCCTCCATGGGGGGACCCTGGTGCCCTCATCTTTAACCTTCTTGCCTTTTCCCTCTTGTTCATTTCAGGTGAGGATGATGATGACGAGGAATGCGGGGAGGAGAAGCTTCCGTCATGTTTCGACTACGTCATGCACTTCCTCACCGTCTTCTGGAAGGTTCTGTTCGCCTTCGTCCCACCCACAGACTACTGGAACGGCTGGG